>JAWQFJ010024589.1:0-12175 GCA_034096865.1 Theodoxus fluviatilis | reverse complement strand
AGAGTGAGTGTAGTCCTGTAGAGTGAGTGTAGTCCTGTAGAGTGAGTGTAGTCCTGTAGAGTGAGTGTAGTCCTGTAGAGTGAGTGTAGTCCTGTAGAGTGAGTGTAGTCCTGTAGAGTGAGTGTAGTCCTGTAGAGTGAGTGTAGTCCTGTAGAGTGAGTGTAGTCCTGTAGAGTGAGTGTAGTCCTGTAGAGTGATTGTAGTCCTGTAGAGTGAGTGTAGTCCTGTAGAGTGAGTGTAGTCCTGTAGAGTGAGTGTAGTCCTGTAGAGTGACTGTAGTCCTGTAGAGTGAGTGTAGTCCTGTAGAGTGACTGTAGTCCTGTAG
The DNA here is from genome assembly GCA_034096865.1 of Theodoxus fluviatilis. NCBI lineage: Eukaryota > Metazoa > Mollusca > Gastropoda > Cycloneritida > Neritidae > Theodoxus > Theodoxus fluviatilis. The sequence continues at coordinate 11,850 of JAWQFJ010024589.1, read as the reverse complement.
AGTGAGTGTAGTCCTGTAGAGTGAGTGTAGTCCTGTAGAGTGACTGTAGTCCTGTAGAGTGAGTGTAGTCCTGTAGAGTGCATGTAGTCCTGTAGAGTGAGTGTAGTCCTGTAGAGTGAGTGTAGTCCTGTAGAGTGAGTGTAGTCCTGTAGAGTGAGTGTAGTCCTGTAGAGTGAGTGTAGTCCTGTAGAGTGAGTGTAGTCCTGTAGAGTGACTGTAGTCCTGTAGAGTGAGTGTAGTCCTGTAGAGTGAGTGTAGTCCTGTAGAGTGAGTGTAGTCCTGTAGAGTGAGTGTAGTCCTGTAGAGTGAGTGTAGTCCTGTAGAGTGAGTGTAGTCCTGTAGAGTGAGTGTAGTCCTGTAGAGTGAGTGTAGTCCTGTAGAGTGAGTGTAGTCCTGTAGAGTGAGTGTAGTCCTGTAGAGTGAGTGTAGTCCTGTAGAGTGACTGTAGTCCTGTAGAGTGAGTGTAGTCCTGTAGAGTGACTGTAGTCCTGTAGAGTGAGTGTAGTCCTGTAGAGTGAGTGTAGTCCTGTAGAGTGAGTGTAGTCCTGTAGAGTGATTGTAGTCCTGTAGAGTGAGTGTAGTCCTGTAGAGTGAGTGTAGTCCTGTAGAGTGAGTGTAGTCCTGTAGAGTGAGTGTAGTCCTGTAGAGTGAGTGTAGTCCTGTAGAGTGAGTGTAGTCCTGTAGAGTGAGTGTAGTCCTGTAGAGTGAGTGTAGTCCTGTAGAGTGAGTGTAGTCCTGTAGAGTGAGTGTAGTCCTGTAGAGTGAGTGTAGTCCTGTAGAGTGAGTGTAGTCCTGTAGAGTGAGTGTAGTCCTGTAGAGTGAGTGTAGTCCTGTAGAGTGAGTGTAGTCCTGTAGAGTGAGTGTAGTCCTGTAGAGTGAGTGTAGTCCTGTAGAGTGAGTGTAGTCCTGTAGAGTGAGTGTAGTCCTGTAGAGTGAGTGTAGTCCTGTAGAGTGAGTGTAGTCCTGTAGAGTCCCTGTAGAGTGAGTGTAGTCCTGTAGAGTGAGTGTAGTCCTGTAGAGTGAGTGTAGTCCTGTAGAGTGAGTGTAGTCCTGTAGAGTGACTGTAGTCCTGTAGAGTGAGTGTAGTCCTGTAGAGTGACTGTAGTCCTGTAGAGTGTAGTCCTGTAGAGTGTAGTCCTGTAGAGTGACTGTAGTCCTGTAGAGTGAGTGTAGTCCTGTAGAGTGAGTGTAGTCCTGTAGAGTGAGTGTAGTCCTGTAGAGTGAGTGTAGTCCTGTAGAGTGAGTGTAGTCCTGTAGAGTGAGTGTAGTCCTGTAGAGTGACTGTAGTCCTGTAGAGTGAGTGTAGTCCTGTAGAGTGACTGTAGTCCTGTAGAGTGAGTGTAGTCCTGTAGAGTGACTGTAGTCCTGTAGAGTGAGTGTAGCCCTGTAGAGTGATTGTAGTCCTGTAGAGTGATTGTAGAGTGAGTGTAGTCCTGTAGAGTGAGTGTAGTCCTGTAGAGTGAGTGTAGTCCTGTAGAGTGACTGTAGTCCTGTAGAGTGACTGTAGTCCTGTAGAGTGATTATAGTCCTGTAGAGTGATTGTAGTCCTGTAGAGTGAGTGTAGTCCTGTAGAGTGACTGTAGTCCTGTAGAGTGAGTGTAGTCCTGTAGAGTGACTGTAGTCCTGTAGAGTGAGTGTAGTCCTGTAGAGTGACTGTAGTCCTGTAGAGTGAGTGTAGTCCTGTAGAGTGACTGTAGTCCTGTAGAGTGAGTGTAGTCCTGTAGAGTGAGTGTAGTCCTGTAGAGTGAGTGTAGTCCTGTAGAGTGAGTGTAGTCCTGTAGAGTGACTGTAGTCCTGTAGAGTGACTGTAGTCCTGTAGAGTGAGTGTAGTCCTGTAGAGTGAGTGTAGTCCTGTAGAGTGAGTGTAGTCCTGTAGAGTGATTGTAGTCCTGTAGAGTGAGTGTAGTCCTGTAGAGTGGATGTAGTCCTGTAGAGTGATTGTAGTCCTGTAGAGTGAGTGTAGTCCTGTAGAGTGACTGTAGTCCTGTAGAGTGAGTGTAGTCCTGTAGAGTGACTGTAGTCCTGTAGAGTGAGTGTAGTCCTGTAGAGTGACTGTAGTCCTGTAGAGTGACTGTAGTCCTGTAGAGTGAGTGTAGTCCTGTAGAGTGACTGTAGTCCTGTAGAGTGACTGTAGTCCTGTAGAGTGACTGTAGTCCTGTAGAGTGAGTGCAGTCCTGTAGAGTGTAGTCCTGTAGAGTGTAGTCCTGTAGAGTGTGCAGTCCTGTAGAGTGCGTGCAGTCCTGTAGAGTGTCGGTAGTCCTGTAGAGTGAGTGCAGTCCTGTAGAGTGTAGTACTGTAGAGTGTAGTCCTGTAGAGTGAGTGTAGTCCTGTAGAGTGTAGTCCTGTAGAGTGAGTGTAGTCCTGTAGAGTGTAGTCCTGTAGAGTGAGTGCAGTCCTGTAGAGTGTAGTCCTGTAGAAAGAGTGTAGTCCTGTAGAGTGACTGTAGTCCTGTAGAGTGCGTGCAGTCCTGTAGGGTGCCTGTAGCCCTGTAGAGTGCGTGCAGTCCTGTAGAGTGCCTGTAGTCCTGTAGAGTGACTGTAGTCCTGTAGAGTGAGTGTAGTCCTGTACAGTGAGTGTAGTCCTGTAGAGTGAGTGCAGTCCTGTAGAGTGCCTGTAGTCCTGTAGAGTGTAGTCCTGTAGAGTGAGTGTAGTCCTGTAGAGTGTAGTCCTGTAGAGTGTAGTCCTGTAGAGTGTAGTACTGTAGAGTGTAGTCCTGTAGAGTGTAGTCCTGTAGAGTGTAGTACTGTAGAGTGAAGTCCTGTAGAGTGCGTGCAGTCCTGTAGAGTGCCAGTAGTCCTGTAGAGTGTAGTCCTGTAGAGTGTAGTCCTGTAGAGTGTAGTCCTGTAGAGTGACTGTAGTCCTGTAGAGTGTAGTCCTGTAGAGTGTAGTCCTGTAGAGTGTAGTCCTGTAGAGTGACTGTAGTCCTGTAGAGTGACTGTAGTCCTGTAGAGTGACTGTAGTCCTGTAGAGTGTAGTCCTGTAGAGTGAAGTCCTGTAGAGTGCGTGCAGTTCTGTAGAGTGCCGGTAGTCCTGTAGAGTGTAGTCCTGTAGAGTGTAGTCCTGTAGAGTGTAGTCCTGTAGAGTGCCTGTAGTCCTGTAGAGTGAGTGAGTGTAGTCCTGTAGAGTGTAGTCCTGTAGAGTGCTGGTAGTCCTGTAGAGTGTAGTCCTGTAGAGTGTAGTCCTGTAGAGTGTAGTCCTGTAGAGTGAGTGTAGTCCTGTAGAGTGCCTGTAGTCCTGTAGAGTGTAGTCCTGTAGAGTGCCTGTAGTCCTGTAGAGTGTAGTCCTGTAGAGTGTAGTCCTGTAGAGTGTAGTTCTGTAGAGTGAGTGTAGTCCTGTAGAGTGATTGTAGTCCTGTAGAGTGTGTGCAGTCCTGTAGAGTGCCTGTAGTCCTGTAGAGTGTAGTCCTGTAGAGTGTAGTCCTGTAGAGTGAGTGCAGTCCTGTAGAGTGCCTGTAGTCCTGTAGAGTGAGTGCAGTCCTGTAGAGTGAGTGTAGTCCTGTAGAGTGCCTGTAGTCCTGTAGAGTGAGTGCAGTCCTGTAGAGTGACTGTAGTCCTGTAGAGTGCGTGCAGTCCTGTAGAGTGAGTGTAGTCCTGTAGAGTGAGTGCAGTCCTGTAGAGTGTAGTCCTGTAGAGTGAGTGCAGTCCTGTAGAGTGAGTGCAGTCCTGTAGAGTGAGTGTAGTCCTGTAGAGTGTAGTCCTGTAGAGTGAGTGCAGTCCTGTAGAGTGAGTGCAGTCCTGTAGAGTGAGTGTAGTCCTGTAGAGTGTAGTCCTGTAGAGTGAGTGCAGTCCTGTAGAGTGACTGTAGTCCTGTAGAGTGCGTGCAGTCCTGTAGAGTGATTGTAGTCCTGTAGAGTGCGTGCAGTCCTGTAGAGTGTAGTCCTGTAGAGTGTAGTCCTGTAGAGTGTAGTCCTGTAGAGTGAGTGTAGTCCTGTAGAGTGAGTGTAGTCCTGTAGAGTGTAGTCCTGTAGAGTGAGTGTAGTCCTGTAGAGTGTAGTCCTGTAGAGTGAGTGCAGTCCTGTAGAGTGAGTGTAGTCCTGTAGAGTGACTGTAGTCCTGTAGAGTGAGTGTAGTCCTGTAGAGTGAGTGTAGTCCTGTAGAGTGAGTGTAGTCCTGTAGAGTGAGTGTAGTCCTGTAGAGTGAGTGTAGTCCTGTAGAGTGAGTGTAGTCCTGTAGAGTGAGTGTAGTCCTGTAGAGTGACTGTAGTCCTGTAGAGTGACTGTAGTCCTGTAGAGTGAGTGTAGTCCTGTAGAGTGAGTGAAGTCCTGTAGAGTGAGTGTAGTCCTGTAGAGTGAGTGTAGTCCTGTAGAGTGAGTGTAGTCCTGTAGAGTGAGTGTAGTCCTGTAGAGTGAGTGTAGTCCTGTAGAGTGAGTGTAGTCCTGTAGAGTGAGTGTAGTCCTGTAGAGTGAGTGTAGTCCTGTAGAGTGAGTGTAGTCCTGTAGAGTGAGTGTAGTCCTGTAGAGTGAGTGTAGTCCTGTAGAGTGAGTGTAGTCCTGTAGAGTGACTGTAGTCCTGTAGAGTGAGTGTAGTCCTGTAGAGTGAGTGTAGTCCTGTAGAGTGAGTGTAGTCCTGTAGAGTGAGTGTAGTCCTGTAGAGTGAGTGTAGTCCTGTAGAGTGAGTGTAGTCCTGTAGAGTGAGTGTAGTCCTGTAGAGTGAGTGTAGTCCTGTAGAGTGAGTGTAGTCCTGTAGAGTGAGTGTAGTCCTGTAGAGTGAGTGTAGTCCTGTAGAGTGAGTGTAGTCCTGTAGAGTGAGTGTAGTCCTGTAGAGTGAGTGTAGTCCTGTAGAGTGAGTGTAGTCCTGTAGAGTGAGTGTAGTCCTGTAGAGTGAGTGTAGTCCTGTAGAGTGAGTGTAGTCCTGTAGAGTGAGTGTAGTCCTGTAGAGTGAGTGTAGTCCTGTAGAGTGAGTGTAGTCCTGTAGAGTGAGTGTAGTCCTGTAGAGTGAGTGTAGTCCTGTAGAGTGAGTGTAGTCCTGTAGAGTGTAGTCCTGTAGAGTGAGTGTAGTCCTGTAGAGTGACTGTAGTCCTGTAGAGTGAGTGTAGTCCTGTAGAGTGAGTGTAGTCCTGTAGAGTGAGTGTAGTCCTGTAGAGTGAGTGTAGTCCTGTAGAGTGAGTGTAGTCCTGTAGAGTGACTGTAGTCCTGTAGAGTGAGTGTAGTCCTGTAGAGTGAGTGTAGTCCTGTAGAGTGACTGTAGTCCTGTAGAGTGAGTGTAGTCCTGTAGAGTGAGTGTAGTCCTGTAGAGTGAGTGTAGTCCTGTAGAGTGAGTGTAGTCCTGTAGAGTGAGTGTAGTCCTGTAGAGTGAGTGTAGTCCTGTAGAGTGATTGTAGTCCTGTAGAGTGAGTGTAGTCCTGTAGAGTGAGTGTAGTCCTGTAGAGTGATTGTAGTCCTGTAGAGTGAGTGTAGTCCTGTAGAGTGAGTGTAGTCCTGTAGAGTGAGTGTAGTCCTGTAGAGTGAGTGTAGTCCTGTAGAGTGAGTGTAGTCCTGTAGAGTGTAGTCCTGTAGAGTGAGTGTAGTCCTGTAGAGTGAGTGTAGTCCTGTAGAGTGAGTGTAGTCCTGTAGAGTGAGTGTAGTCCTGTAGAGTGAGTGTAGTCCTGTAGAGTGAGTGTAGTCCTGTAGAGTGAGTGTAGTCCTGTAGAGTGAGTGTAGTCCTGTAGAGTGAGTGTAGTCCTGTAGAGTGAGTGTAGTCCTGTAGAGTGTAGTCCTGTAGAGTGAGTGTAGTCCTGTAGAGTGAGTGTAGTCCTGTAGAGTGAGTGTAGTCCTGTAGAGTGAGTGTAGTCCTGTAGAGTGAGTGTAGTCCTGTAGAGTGAGTGTAGTCCTGTAGAGTGCCTGTAGTCCTGTAGAGTGACTGTAGTCCTGTAGAGTGAGTGTAGTCCTGTAGAGTGAGTGTAGTCCTGTAGAGTGACTGTAGTCCTGTAGAGTGAGTGTAGTCCTGTAGAGTGATTGTAGTCCTGTAGAGTGAGTGTAGTCCTGTAGAGTGACTGTAGTCCTGTAGAGTGAGTGTAGTCCTGTAGAGTGAGTGTAGTCCTGTAGAGTGAGTGTAGTCCTGTAGAGTGAGTGTAGTCCTGTAGAGTGACTGTAGTCCTGTAGAGTGTAGTCCTGTAGAGTGACTGTAGTCCTGTAGAGTGTAGTCCTGTAGAGTATAGTCCTGTAGAGTGACTGTAGTCCTGTAGAGTGACTGTAGTCCTGTAGAGTGAGTGTAGTCCTGTAGAGTGAGTGTAGTCCTGTAGAGTGACTGTAGTCCTGTAGAGTGAGTGTAGTCCTGTAGAGTGAGTGTAGTCCTGTAGAGTGACTGTAGTCCTGTAGAGTGAGTGTAGTCCTGTAGAGTGACTGTAGTCCTGTAGAGTGAGTGTAGTCCTGTAGAGTGACTGTAGTCCTGTAGAGTGAGTGTAGCCCTGTAGAGTGAGTGTAGTCCTGTAGAGTGATTGTAGAGTGAGTGTAGTCCTGTAGAGTGAGTGTAGTCCTGTAGAGTCAGTGTAGTCCTGTAGAGTGCCTGTAGTCCTGTAGAGTGCCTGTAGTCCTGTAGAGTGATTGTAGCCCTGTAGAGTATAGTCCTGTAGAGTGAGAGTAGTCCTGTAGAGTGACTGTAGTCCTGTAGAGTGACTGTAGTCCTGTAGAGTGACTGTAGTCCTGTAGAGTGAGTGTAGTCCTGTAGAGTGACTGTAGTCCTGTAGAGTGAGTGTAGTCCTGTAGAGTGACTGTAGTCCTGTAGAGTGAGTGTAGTCCTGTAGAGTGAGTGTAGTCCTGTAGAGTGACTGTAGTCCTGTAGAGTGAGTGTAGTCCTGTAGAGTGACTGTAGTCCTGTAGAGTGACTGTAGTCCTGTAGAGTGAGTGTAGTCCTGTAGAGTGAGTGTAGTCCTGTAGAGTGAGAGTAGTCCTGTAGATTGATTGTAGTCCTGTAGAGTGAGTGTAGTCCTGTAGAGTATAGTCCTGTAGAGTGAGTGTAGTCCTGTAGAGTGATTGCAGTCCTGTAGAGTGACTGTAGTCCTGTAGAGTGAGTGTAGCCCTGTAATCAGACTGTAGTCCTGTAGAGTGAGTGTAGTCCTGTAGAGTATAGTCCTGTAGAGTGACTGTAGTCCTGTAGAGTGAGTGTAGTCCTGTAGAGTGACTGTAGTCGTGTAGAATGACTGTAGTCCTGTAGAGTGCCTGTAGTCCTGTAGAGTGAGTGCAGTCCTGTAGAGTGTAGTCCTGTAGAGTGTAGTCCTGTAGAGTGTGCAGTCCTGTAGAGTGCGTGCAGTCCTGTAGAGTGTCGGTAGTCCTGTAGAGTGAGTGCAGTCCTGTAGAGTGTAGTACTGTAGAGTGTAGTCCTGTAGAGTGAGTGTAGTCCTGTAGAGTGTAGTCCTGTAGAGTGAGTGTAGTCCTGTAGAGTGTAGTCCTGTAGAGTGAGTGCAGTCCTGTAGAGTGTAGTCCTGTAGAAAGAGTGTAGTCCTGTAGAGTGACTGTAGTCCTGTAGAGTGCGTGCAGTCCTGTAGGGTGCCTGTAGTCCTGTAGAGTGCATGCAGTCCTGTAGAGTGCCTGTAGTCCTGAAAAGTGACTGTAGTCCTGTAGAGTGAGTGTAGTCCTGTACAGTGAGTGTAGTCCTGTAGAGTGAGTGCAGTCCTGTAGAGTGCCTGTAGTCCTGTAGAGTGTAGTCCTGTAGAGTGAGTGTAGTCCTGTAGAGTGTAGTCCTGTAGAGTGAGTGTAGTCCTGTAGAGTGTAGTACTGTAGAGTGTAGTCCTGTAGAGTGTAGTCCTGTAGAGTGTAGTACTGTAGAGTGAAGTCCTGTAGAGTGCGTGCAGTCCTGTAGAGTGCCAGTAGTCCTGTAGAGTGTAGTCCTGTAGAGTGTAGTCCTGTAGAGTGTAGTCCTGTAGAGTGACTGTAGTCCTGTAGAGTGTAGTCCTGTAGAGTGTAGTCCTGTAGAGTGTAGTCCTGTAGAGTGACTGTAGTCCTGTAGAGTGACTGTAGTCCTGTAGAGTGACTGTAGTTCTGTAGAGTGTAGTCCTGTAGAGTGAAGTCCTGTAGAGTGCGTGCAGTTCTGTAGAGTGCCGGTAGTCCTGTAGAGTGTAGTCCTGTAGAGTGTAGTCCTGTAGAGTGTAGTCCTGTAGAGTGACTGTTGTCCTGTAGAGTGTATTCCTGTAGAGTGTAGTCCTGTAGAGTGTAGTCCTGTAGAGTGCTGGTAGTCCTGTAGAGTGTAGTCCTGTAGAGTGTAGTCCTGTAGAGTGTAGTCCTGTAGAGTGAGTGTAGTCCTGTAGAGTGCCTGTAGTCCTGTAGAGTGTAGTCCTGTAGAGTGCCTGTAGTCCTGTAGAGTGTAGTCCTGTAGAGTGTAGTCCTGTAGAGTGTAGTTCTGTAGAGTGAGTGTAGTCCTGTAGAGTGATTGTAGTCCTGTAGAGTGTGTGCAGTCCTGTAGAGTGCCTGTAGTCCTGTAGAGTGTAGTCCTGTAGAGTGTAGTCCTGTAGAGTGAGTGCAGTCCTGTAGAGTGCCTGTAGTCCTGTAGAGTGAGTGCAGTCCTGTAGAGTGAGTGTAGTCCTGTAGAGTGCCTGTAGTCCTGTAGAGTGAGTGCAGTCCTGTAGAGTGACTGTAGTCCTGTAGAGTGCGTGCAGTCTGGTAGAGTGATTGTAGTCCTGTAGAGTGCGTGCAGTCCTGTAGTGTGTAGTCCTGTAGAGTGAGTGCAGTCCTGTAGAGTGAGTGCAGTCCTGTAGAGTGAGTGTAGTCCTGTAGAGTGTAGTCCTGTAGAGTGAGTGCAGTCCTGTAGAGTGAGTGTAGTCCTGTAGAGTGAGTGTAGTCCTGTAGAGTGTAGTCCTGTAGAGTGAGTGCAGTCCTGTAGAGTGACTGTAGTCCTGTAGAGTGCGTGCAGTCCTGTAGAGTGATTGTAGTCCTGTAGAGTGCGTGCAGTCCTGTAGAGTGTAGTCCTGTAGAGTGTAGTCCTGTAGAGTGTAGTCCTGTAGAGTGAGTGTAGTCCTGTAGAGCGAGTGCAGTTCTGTAGAGTGTAGTCCTTTAGAGTGAGTGTAGTCCTGTAGAGTGTAGTCCTGTAGAGTGAGTGCAGTCCTGTAGAGTGAGTGTAGTCCTGTAGAGTGACTGTAGTCCTGTAGAGTGAGTGTAGTCCTGTAGAGTGAGTGTAGTCCTGTAGAGTGAGTGTAGTCCTGTAGAGTGAGTGTAGTCCTGTAGAGTGACTGTAGTCCTGTAGAGTGAGTGTAGTCCTGTAGAGTGAGTGTAGTCCTGTAGAGTGACTGTAGTCCTGTAGAGTGACTGTAGTCCTGTAGAGTGAGTGCAGTCCTGTAGAGTGGTGTCCTGTAGAGAGCCTGTAGTCCTGTAGAGTGAGTGTAGTCCTGTAGAGTGAGTGTAGTCCTGTAGAGTGAGTGTAGTCCTGTAGAGTGAGTGTAGTCCTGTAGAGTGCGTGTAGTCCTGTAGAGTGAGTGTAGTCCTGTAGAGTGAGTGTAGTCCTGTAGAGTGAGTGTAGTCCTGTAGAGTGAGTGTAGTCCTGTAGAGTGAGTGTAGTCCTGTAGAGTGAGTGTAGTCCTGTAGAGTGACTGTAGTCCTGTAGAGTGAGTGTAGTCCTGTAGAGTGATTGTAGTCCTGTAGAGTGAGTGTAGTCCTGTAGAGTGAGTGTAGTCCTGTAGAGTGAGTGTAGTCCTGTAGAGTGACTGTAGTCCTGTAGAGTGAGTGTAGTCCTGTAGAGTGAGTGTAGTCCTGTAGAGTGAGTGTAGTCCTGTAGAGTGAGTGTAGTCCTGTAGAGTGAGTGTAGTCCTGTAGAGTGAGTGTAGTCCTGTAGAGTGAGTGTAGTCCTGTAGAGTGAGTGTAGTCCTGTAGAGTGACTGTAGTCCTGTAGAGTGAGTGTAGTCCTGTAGAGTGAGTGTAGTCCTGTAGAGTGAGTGTAGTCCTGTAGAGTGAGTGTAGTCCTGTAGAGTGAGTGTAGTCCTGTAGAGTGAGTGTAGTCCTGTAGAGTGAGTGTAGTCCTGTAGAGTGAGTGTAGTCCTGTAGAGTGAGTGTAGTCCTGTAGAGTGAGTGTAGTCCTGTAGAGTGAGTGTAGTCCTGTAGAGTGATTGTAGTCCTGTAGAGTGACTGTAGTCCTGTAGAGTGATTATAGTCCTGTAGAGTGATTGTAGTCCTGTAGAGTGAGTGTAGTCCTGTAGAGTGAGTGTAGTCCTGTAGAGTGAGTGTAGTCCTGTAGAGTGAGTGTAGTCCTGTAGAGTGAGTGTAGTCCTGTAGAGTGAGTGTAGTCCTGTAGAGTGAGTGTAGTCCTGTAGAGTGAGTGTAGTCCTGTAGAGTGAGTGTAGTCCTGTAGAGTGAGTGTAGTCCTGTAGAGTGAGTGTAGTCCTGTAGAGTGAGTGTAGTCCTGTAGAGTGAGTGTAGTCCTGTAGAGTGAGTGTAGTCCTGTAGAGTGAGTGTAGTCCTGTAGAGTGAGTGTAGTCCTGTAGAGTGAGTGTAGTCCTGTAGAGTGAGTGTAGTCCTGTAGAGTGAGTGTAGTCCTGTAGAGTGAGTGTAGTCCTGTAGAGTGAGTGTAGTCCTGTAGAGTGAGTGTAGTCCTGTAGAGTGAGTGTAGTCCTGTAGAGTGAGTGTAGTCCTGTAGAGTGAGTGTAGTCCTGTAGAGTGAGTGTAGTCCTGTAGAGTGAGTGTAGTCCTGTAGAGTGAGTGTAGTCCTGTAGAGTGAGTGTAGTCCTGTAGAGTGAGTGTAGTCCTGTAGAGTGAGTGTAGTCCTGTAGAGTGAGTGTAGTCCTGTAGAGTGAGTGTAGTCCTGTAGAGTGAGTGTAGTCCTGTAGAGTGAGTGTAGTCCTGTAGAGTGAGTGTAGTCCTGTAGAGTGATCATAGCCCTGTAGAGTGACTGTAGCCCTGTAGAGTGCCTGTAGTCCTGTAGAGTGAGTGTAGTCCTGTAGAGTGACTGTAGTCCTGTAGAGTGAGTGTAGTCCTGTAGAGTGAGTGTAGTCCTGTAGAGTGAGTGTAGTCCTGTAGAGTGAGTGTAGTCCTGTAGAGTGAGTGTAGTCCTGTAGAGTGAGTGTAGTCCTGTAGAGTGACTGTAGTCCTGTAGAGTGAGTGTAGTCCTGTAGAGTGAGTGTAGTCCTGTAGAGTGAGTGTAGTCCTGTAGAGTGAGTGTAGTCCTGTAGAGTAAGTGTAGTCCTGTAGTCCTGTAGAGTGAGTGTAGTCCTGTAGAGTCAGTGCAGTCCTGTAGAGTGGTTTCCTGTAGAGTGATGTAGTCCTGTAGAGTGAGTGTAGTCCTGTAGAGTGAGTGTAGTCCTGTAGAGTGAGTGTAGTCCTGTAGAGTGAGTGTAGTCCTGTAGAGTGAGTGTAGTCCTGTAGAGTGAGTGTAGTCCTGTAGAGTGACTGTAGTCCTGTAGAGTGAGTGTAGTCCTGTAGAGTGAGTGTAGTCCTGTAGAGTGAGTGTAGTCCTGTAGAGTGAGTGTAGTCCTGTAGAGTGAGTGTAGTCCTGTAGAGTGAGTGTAGTCCTGTAGAGTGAGTGTAGTCCTGTAGAGTGAGTGTAGTCCTGTAGAGTGAGTGTAGTCCTGTAGAGTGAGTGTAGTCCTGTAGAGTGAGTGTAGTCCTGTAGAGTGAGTGTAGTCCTGTAGAGTGCCAGTAGTCCTGTAGAGTGAGTGTAGTCCTGTAGAGTGAGTGTAGTCCTGTAGAGTGAGTGTAGTCCTGTAGAGTGACTGTAGTCCTGTAGAGTGAGTGTAGTCCTGTAGAGTGAGTGTAGTCCTGTAGAGTGAGTGTAGTCCTGTAGAGTGAGTGTAGTCCTGTAGAGTGAGTGTAGTCCTGTAGAGTGAGTGTAGTCCTGTAGAGTGAGTGTAGTCCTGTAGAGTGAGTGTAGTCCTGTAGAGTGAGTGTAGTCCTGTAGAGTGAGTGTAGTCCTGTAGAGTGAGTGTAGTCCTGTAGAGTGAGTGTAGTCCTGTAGA
>JAWQFJ010024582.1:0-15000 GCA_034096865.1 Theodoxus fluviatilis | reverse complement strand
TTTAAAAGGCACTTTAGTTTATGACATTCAAAGGCCTGCGCTCACGTGTACATCCTTGAATGTGTGTACGAGTGCCAATGTGCATGCATGATAGCGTGTGCCTACGAGCGTGTGCGTGTGTGTGAGTGTGCGTGCATGCGCTCGCGTGTGGCATCAAGATGGCTGATTGCCAACAAAAGTGCTTCTGACTAGATGGTTCCGGAAAGCATAAATCAGTAACCGCTTCGAAGATCAATACTTTCTCGCTCTCGGCTACACACAAACGGTGCGAAAACGGTGCCTTGCCATGCTCATTCATGCGAACACAGTTCAGTCCAAGGCTGCCTTTGTTGCCTGAGGCTTTTTGCATCCGAATTCGCACTTAGGACTCACCTTCGGCCTCCCAGACTCTTCATCGAAAACGATGGATAAATGCAATCAGCGTGTAAGCGTGGGCGCGAGCGTGCGTGTAAATGTGTGTGTACATGTAGGTGCGAGAGTTGGTGCATAGTTACGGAAGTGCATGAGTATGAAAGTATGTAGTATCTGTATGAGTGTCTGCGCTTAGGATTCGTGGTATACGTTTAAAAAAAGGGTGGTTTTTATTTTTTGCTGTGGATAGCTCCTGATGTCTCGCTAGTATTGTTTTTAAGCACTTCCCGATTATTCTAAAGTGTTGTTTGTATGTGCACATGTCTGCCGTCTTCCGCATTGCCAATGCAGAGGAATTCAAAATATATTTACACCCACACAGTAGTCCTTTTTACAAAAACGCAAACATGCGGAAGTTTTGAAAATGAGAATAAGCAATCGCTCCTACGATATGATATGCAGTATTCTGCCAACCATCGACGTACTGTAACAATAGTGTCCCAGACGAAAACATCACAGCGTCAAACTGTGAATGCAAACACTGTGATTGAGTTCGAGTTCTACAGCAGCTTTTTTCCTCACAAGAAAATGGAAAGGGACTAAAGTATGCTCATAACAAAGTTGTTTACACCATCTCCTGTTTTGAATCTGAAAATCTTCTCTTTCTTTCATCTTCCCTAGAATTCAATATTTCAAAGGATGTATTCAGTCTGTTCACATATCTATGTGTTTCTATGCGTTTTCAAGTATTAGTTATTATTCACTACCCAAGATTAAAGCTTATGGAAAAGGTCCGACAATATTCTTGTTGGTTCAGTGGCTAAGTCAATTCGAGCTTTTATCCATGCGTACGTAGTGGACAATACTTGCTTTGAACTCTGTGAAAAAGACAGAAATAGCTAATGAAACTCAGTTAATTGCTAGCCAACTGTAGAAAGTAGGACGGATATATTGCTTATGATACGAAGTAATTCGTGACTTAGTCTCATCATTTATTTTCTTAATGAAGTCAACAGTATGTTTCTTATCTACAGATTAATCGTATTACGAATTTGATATGAAAGAAATTGTTCTACGCCCACTCACTATCACCCACCCCGATGACATCACTGAGATATGGCCTCCATAGACGACCCTATCCTAATTAAACCCTAGCGTCGCTCCACAGCCGAATCTGAGACAAACTGCTCTATACTGAAGTATTGAAAGCTGATTAAAGCTGTGGTCAGAAACTGTTTCCTGCGACGATCACTCGGAATATCGCCTGTCCGACGTTTTGACCACACCGGTGGCTTTATCCATAAAGCGCAAGCGCTGTTTATTTCTCAACACGAGTCCTCTTTGCTGACATGATTTAGCCAAACAATTTTTAATGGCTACCCGGTAACGCCACGTAGGATTGGATTGGATTGATGGTGTTTTACGGCCTATCAGCCTTTGTAGGCTATGTAAGGTCATTAAGCACGAAAATCACTAGAGCAGTTTAGAGTAAACGTAATCCAGTCACGGTGTCCCTAGTTATTCTCCTCTTACGAATCGCGTAGGGAGACCAAAGACCCTCTACAATAAGATGGTTCATCCGGCACTCGGCCTATATAAAACATGATGACGGAGCCGACCGTGGCGCCCCAAGCGGAAACTGTGACGCTCGAGTCAAGGAAGACAACTTCCACATACCGCGTCAGCATAACAATTTACAGTGGATCGTGGAATCCTCTTATTGTGAACTTCAATTGAGGGACAGGAAAAATTTTTCACACTAAGCGGAATGTCACATTAAGAGGGTTGATTTCAGTCATACAATGAACTGAAGGGAAATTAAAAGGTTGTGGCTATTTCAGACACTGACTATAGAGCGAGCGCACTGCTTAATATTACATTACTCGTTCGTCGTACCTCGAGCTTTTTCTGAACTCATCTTGGACCATTTTTATGCGAGATTTTAAATCAGACAAACATGAAAACCTTACTCCAACTAACTTTCAAAGAAGCCATTCCCGAATAATGAGAAAGTAAACACAGTATCTGTAGGCCTACTTTTGCTGGCCGAGCCGCTCGATGCGATAGTAGCGAGATAGAAGGATTTACTGAGTACGGTCATGACTCATGCCGTGTAATTTTATGTTTATTACTATAGAATTGCATAGATCTACTGTAGTAGGGAAACACAAACAGATATTGTAAGCAAAAAAAATGCAGATTTCATGATTTCCGTATTGCTTGCGGTGAAAATAACTTGCCGTGTAAACAGCCTGCATGGGCACTAGATACACGGTCACGTGCAAATAGACAACCAAATTAAAAACTGTTCACAATAACAGGAAAACCACAATAACAGAGTTCACTATAAGTGGACTCCACTGTATCAACAAATTTAATAGAAAACTACATAACTAGTTTTCAACTTCAATAATGCTCATCTCCACAAAGCGAGTTGCCATGTGTCAACTGTCATGTTTGTAAAACCTACGTGCTTGCATTTTATTATGCTAGCTTTCCGGCATAGTGTTTGTAAGTTTTGTTTATCTTTATGACCTTTTTTTCATTCCTGCTATGATCGGTTGCGTTTATTCATTGCGATGAAATGTTTTGGCCACTATTATTCACTATAATAAATTCCACATGCATCATTAATTTAATACTCATCAACATTTTCCCAAACAAAAATTGTATGAATTCAGTTGCCAAAACTCTTCAACTCTGATTCAGAATCACTCAATTGTGATCAAGCCTCAAGGCGATATTTATCATCTAACGTGAATCATTCATTATCAAGACTGCTGAATAAGACTGAGGTGCTGACGTGACTAAATCAGCAGATTTTCGAAAACAAATATCGGCACACCTACAAAAGCAAAAGCCACAAGCTTCCTCCACCAGTTCAGCAGATTTAGATTACACTTCAAGTTCTGTATTTTATTGCGCTTAGCTCAAAACACATTTATATAATCATTACTTACCTCTCTTTATTTTTCCACGGAAAACGAAAAAACGACTTCTGTGGACACGCATAGCGCGAGTTAACACAGTTATTCGCACTGCAATGGTCACCTCCTTGCCTTGATTTCTTCTTCGAGGTCGACATTTTTGACCGGCTAATCACGACTACGACTTCTGTGGACACGCATAAATGAGTTCAGAAAAAGCTCGAGGTACGACGAACGAGTAATGTAATATTAAGCAGTGCGCTCGCTCTATAGTCAGTGTCTGAAATAGCCACAACCTTTTAATTTCCCTTCAGTTCATTGTATGACTGAAATCAACCCTCTTAATGTGACATTCCGCTTAGTGTGAAAAAATTTTCCTGTCCCTCAATTGAAGTTCACAATAAGAGGATTCCACGATCCACTGTAAATTGTTATGCTGACGCGGTATGTGGAAGTTGTCTTCCTTGACTCGAGCGTCACAGTTACCGCTTGGTGGCGCGCGTGACCCTAATTTCGCCAGAAGTGACCGGATGAACCATCTTATTGTAGAGGGTCTTTGGGGAGACGCGGTGGGTCAGTTCTTACCCCGAACCCACAGGGGGCGCCACGTAGGAACCGCATGATAAGTACATGCGCGCAGATTGGCTGGCGATGTGTTCGATGGGCGGTGATGCGAGGTGTTAATTATGCCATCGAAGGTATACAGTCGTGCCCTTGAATACTATTTAGAGCGTTAATAAGATGAAGATGACAATAATGATGACGACGATGATGAGTGGCTGAAAGTAATTGCGTTCTAAACCTGATTAAAGATGTATACTGCAATGATGTAGTGTGCTTATGACGGTGAGTACATCTATTTCTCTGCGGTGGGTTTGACTTCTTAAAGTTTGTTTTTAACTTTTCCCCCCATCTATCTCTCCCGCTCCTGAGATTGAACCACGGCACAGCACCTCGCTGCAAATTTCAACGCTTTAGCTTACTGGACCATCCGCACCTCCTAAAAGAGAGGCTATCAATAGTCCAGCAGAGGCTGAGGGTTGGCTTTGAACTCATGAGGGCACAAGGGGAGAGCACTGGGATGGGAGCTGCCAGGATCTTTTGTGAAGTCAAATACACAACATTGATACTGGGAGGATCCCATAGACATCACAACATTCATTCTTTTTGGCACGTCTAAACGTTTTGCCAACAGGTGCATCAAAGGATGTTCACCTACACATTCATGCACGATCGTACACTCATTCATACCAGACAAAATGACAAGACAGGGTGGCAGCAACTTAGTATTTGATCAACATGATTGGTTTTTAACTTTTTCCCCATCTCTCCCGCCCCTGGGATTGAACCACGGCACAGCGCCTTGCAGCAAAGTCCAACACCTTAGCCATTCAGCTTCCCGTGAGTGCGCTTAGTCTCTATAGCATTGATTTGGCTGGCTGGCTGGCTGGCTGGCCGGCTGGCTGGCTGGCTGGTTGCCTTGTTGGTTGCTTAGATTAATGATTGGTTGGTTAGTGGGTCAGTGGGTTCATTGGTTGGTTGGTTGAAAGCATGTCGAGTACTTTGTTTTGGTCCACTGCTTCATTGCAAAGCGAGGTTGTTGCTCCTGTTTCCGCACAAATACGTGGAGATATTTGCCTCGGTAAAGCAGATGAATGAATCATAGCATACAACACCTTCACACTTTCGGTTTCTTTTGTTTATTTTTTAAACTCTGTATCCAAGGTTCGTGAGATCATAATGTTTTGAATTATCAATAACTTGACATTTTGTTTGCGTCATTTGCTTCAATGACGTCACGCGAACCCCGATGGGTGCGAGAAAATGGCTGAGGATCTACTTGAGGTTATTTTGATACACGTACTCGAGAAAAAGACGGTGAAGAACGGGTCAGGAGAGCACACGTGAGTCTTCAATGTTTGTTTTGCAACCAGCCTGTTTTGGCATTCGTGCGCCTCATTTGAACGACGCCGCTTCGTTCAAATAACGATACTGATCATACTCGTCTCTCTCTGTTTGCGCCTCTCTTTCCGTACTGTTTATGTTGTGATTGGACGATTGAAGATTATCTTCGTCTCTTGTACATTTTCGTCGATTCTGGTATTCGTCTGTGTAGCTGACAACGCGTGAAATTACCTGCACGTACCCCACTTTTGTAAAGCTGTAAGCCTAGGAGTAAACATAAAACAGTGTGTTTGGCACTGAGCAGTGAACCACCCCGTTCTTTGTGTGGACTTTTGTCGTAGAATTGATCAGATGTGCACGATATATCTGTCTGTCTCTGTCTCTGTTTATCTGTCTCTCTCTCTTTCTCTCTCTCTTTCTCTCTCTGTTTCTCTCTCTCTCTCTGTCTCTCTCACTCTCTCTCTCTCTCTCTCTCCATCCATCCGTCCGTCCGTCCGTCCATCCGTCCGTCCGTCGGTCCGTCGGTCTGTCTGTCTGTCTGTCTGTCTGTCTGTCTGTCTGTCTGTCTGTCTGTCTGTCTGTCTGTCTGTCTGTCTGTCTGTCTGTCTGTCTGTCTGTCTGTCTGTCTGTCTGTCGGTCTGTCTGTCTGTCTGTCGGTCGGTCTGTCGGTCTGTCGGTCTCTCGGGGGTGGAGGGGGGAGGAGACAGGGACAACAGGAGGAGGAGGAACAGAAGCAGCAGGAGGAGGAGGAGCAGGAGGAGAAGCAGGAGGAGAACGACGTCGACGAAAGGAAGGAAGAGGAGAACAAGGACAAGGGCTGTGGACTGGAGGTGGTGATAGTGGTGGAAGAAGGAGAGAACGAAGAAGACGGAGGAGGAAAAGGAGGAGGAGGAGAACGAGGAGGAGGGGAGGAGGAGGAGGAGGAGGAGGAGGAGGAGGAGGAGAACGAGGAGGAGGAGGAGGAGGAGCAGGAGCAGGAGGAGCAGGAGAAGCAGGAGCAGGAGAAGCAGGAGCAGGAGAAGCAGAAGCAGGAGCAGAAGAAGGAGCAGGAGGAGGAAAAGGAGGAGAAGCAGGAGCAGGAGAAGGAGGAGGAGCAGGAGCAGGAGAAGGACCAGGAGGAGAAGCAGGGGGAGGAGAAGCAGGAGGAGGAGAAGCAGGAGGAGGAGAAGCAGGAGGAGAAGCAGGAGGAGGAGCAGGAGGAGGAGCAGGAGGAGGAGGAACAGGAGGACAAGCAGGAGGAGGAGAAGCAGGAGGAGCAGGAGAAGAAGCAGGAGAAGGAGCAGGAGAAGGAGCAGGAGAAGGAGCAGGAGGAGGAGAAGCAGAAGGAGGAGAAGCAGGAGGAGGAGAAGCAGGAGGAGGAGAAGCAGGAGGAGGAGAAGCAGGAGGAGGAGGAGGAGAAGAACGAGGAGCAAGAGGATGAGCAGGAGGAAGAGGAGGGGGACAAGAATACGACTTCACAGAAATGCAGCCATTGGGAAAAAGAAAACATGTTTTCACCTTCGAGCAGTTTCGTCTTTCAATTCGCTGTAGCGGCGTCTAGGACGTAGATGTTAGATGTCGCTGTCAGACAAATGTGAAGTGTAGACAGCGCTTGATGTCGCTTTTTCCACCAGTCTGGCGCGAAATATGCTTATTCCCAGATGATACCTGACATCCCCAAAGTTTTTCTGTAACTCGGACAATTCTGATTGATCTCCATACCACAATGGAAATGGAAGATACACTATCACTGATTCAGAGATCTTTAACAGAACCCCTTCTTTGTTTTTGTTGTTGTTTTTTTAGATGACCAAGGAAATACTAGAATCAGGGACTCTTAGTAGAGGCGATGAACATTATTTTTCATCTTTCAGATTGTTGTCGATTTTAGTGCCAGGGATTGGGAATTTCTTCATCCTTTCAGCGCTTTTGTCCATAATAGAGAGAGACGTTATGACGAGCTTTTTTAAATAGCCAAACTATATCTTTTAAAATTCGGATGCCTTAAACTCTTTCTTTTCCTGTAACACCTGTTAGGTTGTCCCTCGATCTTTTTCAGGTATGCAGAGTCATCGTTTTTTTTTACATGTATCATACCCTGTATGTTGTTGTATCTGTAGTACAGACTATGTGGTTAAAGTTACTGGTTGTAAATTATTAACTTAGATGAAGATAGTTTCTGTGACAACGTTGTGACAGTGATGCAGCTAGCGTGTTTTCCATGTTCTAAAATTAAAGTCAGTTGCCTATTTCCATCTTTTCCCATCTCACATCTTTTCTTCGTTCATCAAGTAATCTACATGTATACTTCATACACACTCGTCCTCCATCCTCCCGTCTTTATGGGGGGTTCTGCAGCCGAACAGAGAGAACGTTTGACCTGCAGTAACTTGCACCTGACGGGTGCGGTGTTTGAAACTGCACAGATCCTAGAGGTGCATCCTTGGGCAAGGTGCTTCACCCACACTGCCTCTCCTACCGAGTTACTGCTCTCTGCATAGCAGCAACCGGGGATGAAATTAACCCAACAGAATGTCATAAAAAAGAAGATAAAGATTACCATTAATATCATTGTTCTCATTACGTCTTCGCCGTACTCGTTCATTCCCATTGTGTTGCTCTGTCTCTCTTTCATTTTTTCTCTCCATCTCTCTCATCCCTCCATCGCTAGCGCAGCTTTGCCTTTGCCTCCACGGTGTCCCAACCTTGAATTAGCAGTCTTTCCTATGCTTTGATCTTTTCGTTTCCTCCTTGCTACTACTCTTCTTTATGGATCCGAAGCATGGGTTCTGTAATGGAAACAAGTGCAGCTTCTGGAATGCTTTCACCAACGGTGCCTTTGTTTCATCATGGGCATCAGCTGGCAAGACTGCGTGTCAAACATCGAAGTCTTGGAGCGAACCAACATCCCCGACACTGAGGCCGTGCTTCTGATCAAACAGCTCCGCTGGGCAGACACCTGTCATGCATAAAGGAAACGCAACTGTCCAAAGTCGGGTTCTAAGGAAAGCTATTCCTGAGCAAACGTGACAGTGAAAACCCACGAATGCGCTTCAAGGATCAGCTGAAGCGCCAGCTCAATACGGCTATACGCAGAAGGAAGTCTGGGAAGGCTTTGCCAAAGACAGGGACAGGCGGAGGGCACTGTCAAAGCGAGGCTCTAAGGCCTTCGAAACATCAAGAAGAGAACGAGCGCAGACAGAAATACATCGGTTGCTCAAAACCCCCCTACCCAGAGATTCCCATGCCCAATGTGCACCAGATTGGCCTAAACACTCACCAGAGGGCAAGTCGCCAGAGACTTCCTCTCCAGTGATCCTTGGGTCCTCGGAACCAGCCGTCATTAATTAATACGGAAGGGGACCTGCGTTCACACAACAATTTTACACCTATTAACGTATGCATAAGACTCGCATATCTGATCCCCTCGTCATCGAGTCACTAGAATTTTCATTCACAAACTGTCTCTACTCAAGGGACAAGCTACTATGCTGCGAAAGAAGGCGGCAGAGTATGAATTTTTCACAAGAATGTTTGTCAGCCTTTGCCGGCATCTGATTTTACTCTTGGGTAAGAGAAGCGAAAGCTGCACAGACAAGCCAGAAGTGAATGCGGGTCGAAGGCTCTAACCACGAGACACAGAGGTCCATACTGTCTCACTTCTATCCACCCGCGGGTTTAGGGTAAGAACAAAGCCACTGCCTCTCCCTCCGCCAATCGTGAGAAACACAGGAATAGGGAAATTGAGATTTGACATGCTCAGATTACTCTAACCAGCTGTAGTGAATTTCGTGGTCACTAGTCACTCATAGCCTACAGAGACTGATAGGCTGTGCAACTTTGTTCATATTCTTCATCATCACCAGAGGCTGTGCACCTTTATTCATAATCTTTATTATCATCAGCGTCATTATCTTCCTCCTCCTCCTCCTCCTCCTCCTCCTCCTCCTCCTCCTCCTCCTCCTCCTCCTCCTCCTCATCATCATCATCATCATCATCATCATCATCATCATCATTATCATCATCGTAGTCACCGTTTTAGTCGTCGTCGTCATTATCCTCAGCAGCAGCAGCAGCAGCAGCAGCAGCAGCAGCATCTTGTTTCTAGTTGTATGTGCTTTTCTGCATTCCTTATTATCCTACCATCTTTCCATTCTGGCGCATCCTGCTTTCCTGTTGTCCCTGCCTTCTTCCTGTCTCCACTTTCTAGAAATCTCTATCTTGATGATGTCTCTGACCAGCTATCACGGCTGTCTTCTTGCTGTCTCTGTGTTGCTGTCTCTGTCTTCTTGCTGTCTCTGTCTTGCTGTCTCTGCCCTGTCTTGCTGTCTCTGTCTTGCTGTCTCTGTCTTGCTGTCTCTGTCTTCTTGCTGTCTCTGTCTTGCTGTCTCTGTCTTCTTGCTGTCTCTGTCTTGCTGTCTCTGTCTTCTTGCTGTCTTTGTCTTCCTGCTGTCTCTGTCTTGCTGTCTCTGTCTTGCTGTCTCTGTCTTGCTGTCTCTGTCTTGCTGTCTCTGTCTTCTTGCTGTCTCTGTCTTGCTGTCTCTGTCTTCTTGCTGTCTCTGTCTTCTTGCTGTCTCTGTCTTGCTGTCTCTGTCTTCTTGCTGTCTCTGTCTTGCTGTCTCTGTCTTCTTGCTGTCTCTGTCTTCTTGCTGTCTCTGTCTTCTTGCTGTCTCTGTCTTGCTGTCTCTGTCTTGCTGTCTCTGTCTTGCTGTCTCTGTCTTCTTGCTGTCTTTGTCTTCCTGCTGTCTCTGTCTTGCTGTCTCTGTCTTCTTGCTGTCTCTGTCTTGCTGTCTCTGTCTTCTTGCTGTCTCTGTCTTGCTGTCTCTGTCTTGCTGTCTGTCTTGCTGTCTCTGTCTTGCTGTCTCTGACTTCTTGCTGTATCTGTCTGCTGTCTCTGTCTTCTTGCTGTCTCTGTCTGCTGTCTCTGTCTTCTTGCTGTATCTGTCTCTGCTGTCTCTGTCTTCTTGCTGTATCTGTCTGCTGTCTCTGCCTTCTTGCTGTCTCTGTCTTGCTGTCTCTGTCTTCTTGCTGTATCTGTCTCTGCTGTCTCTGTCTTGCTGTCTCTGTCTCTGCTGTCTCTGTCTTCTTGCTGTATCTGTCTTGCTGTCTCTGTCTTCTTGCTGTATCTGTCTTGCTGTCTCTGTCTTCTTGCTGTCTCTGTCTTCTTGCTGTCTCTGTCTTGCTGTCTCTGTCTTCTTGCTGTCTCTGTCTTCTTGCTGTATCTGTCATGCTGTCTCTGTCTTCTTGCTGTATCTGTCTTGCTGTCTCTGTCTTCTTGCTGTATCTGTCTTGCTGTCTCTGTCTTCTTGCTGTATCTGTCCTGCTGTCTCTGTCTTCTTGCTGTATCTGTCTTCTTGCTGTCTCTGTCTTCTTGCTGTATCTGTCCTGCTGTCTCTGTCTTCTTGCTGTATCTGTCCTGCTGTCTCTGTCTTCTTGCTGTATCTGTCCTGCTGTCTCTGTCTTCTTGCTGTATCTGTCCTGCTGTCTCTGTCTTCTTGCTGTATCTGTCCTGCTGTCTCTGTCTTCTTGCTGTATCTGTCCTGCTGTCTCTGTCTTCTTGCTGTATCTGTCCTGCTGTCTCTGTCTTCTGCTGTATCTGTCCTGCTGTCTCTGTCTTCTTGCTGTATCTGTCCTGCTGTCTCTGTCTTCTTGCTGTATCTGTCCTCTGCTGTCTCTGTCTTCTTGCTGTATCTGCTTCTTGCTGTCTCTGTCTTCTTGCTGTATCTGTCCTGCTGTCTCTGTCTTCTTGCTGTATCTGTCCTGCTGTCTCTGTCTTCTTGCTGTATCTGTCCTGCTGTTCTGTCTTCTTGCTGTATCTGTCGTGCTGTCTCTGTCTTCTTGCTGTATCTGTCCTGCTGTCTCTGTCTTCTTGCTGTATCTGTCCTGTTGTCTCTGTCTTCTTGCTGTATCTGTCCTGCTGTCTCCGTCTTCTTGCTGTATCTGTCCTGCTGTCTCTGTCTTCTTGCTGTATCTGTCCTGCTGTCTCTGTCTTATTGCTGTATCTGTCTTCTTGCTGTATCTGTTTTTTTGCTGTATCCGCCTTCTTGTATCTGTCTTCTTGCTGTATCTGTCCTGTTGTCTCTGTCTTCTTGCTGTATCTGTCTTGCTGTCTCTGTCTTCTTGCTGTATCTGTCCTGCTGTCTCTGTCTTATTGCTGTATCTGTACTGTTGTCTCTGTCTTATTGCTGTATTTGTCCTGTTGTCTCTGTCTTCTTGCTGTATCTGTCTTGTTGTCTCTGTCTTCTTGCTGTATCTGTCCTGCTGTCTCCGTCTTCTTGCTGTATCTGTCCTGTTGTCTCCGTCTTCTTGCTGTATCTGTCCTGTTGTCTCTGTCTTTTTGCTGTATCTGTCCTGCTGTCTCTGACTTCTTGCTGTATCTGTTCTGCTGTCTCTGTCTTCTTGCTGTATCTGTTCTCCTGTATCTGTCTTCTTGCTGTATCTGTCCTGTTATCTTCGTCTTCTTGCTGTATCTGTCGTGTTATCTTCGTCTTCTTGCTGTATCTGTCCTGTTGTCTCTGTCTTCTTGCTGTATCTGTCTTCTTGCTGTATCTGTTCTGCTGTCTCTGTCTTCTTGCTGTATCTGTCTTCTTGCTGTATCTGTTCTCCTGTATCTGTCTTCTTGCTGTATCTGTTCTCCTGTATCTGTCTTCTTGCTGTATCTGTCGTGTTATCTTCGTCTTCTTGCTGTATCTGTCCTGTTGTCTCTGTCTTCTTGCTGTATCTGTCTTCTTGCTGTATCTGTCTTCTTGCTGCCTCTGTCCTGTTGTCTCTGTCTTCTTGCTGTATCTGTCCTGTTGTCTCTGTCTTCTTGCTGTATCTGTCCTGCTGTCTCTGTCTTATTGCTGTATCTGTACTGTTGTCTCTGTCTTATTGCTGTATTTGTCCTGTTGTCTCTGTCTTCTTGCTGTATCTGTCTTGTTGTCTCTGTCTTTTTGCTGTATCTGTCCTGTTGTCTCCGTCTTCTTGCTGTATCTGTCCTGTTGTCTCTGTCTTCTTGCTGTATCTGTCCTGTTGTCTCTGTCTTCTTGCTGTATCTGTCCTGTTGTCTCCGTCTTATTGCTGTATCTGTACTGTTGTCTCTGTCTTATTGCTGTATTTGTCCTGTTGTCTCTGTCTTCTTGCTGTATCTGTCTTGTTGTCTCTGTCTTCTTGCTGTATCTGTCCTGCTGTCTCCGTCTTCTTGCTGTATCTGTCCTGTTGTCTCTGTCTTTTTGCTGTATCTGTCCTGCTGTCTCTGTCTTATTGCTGTATCTGTCTTCTTGCTGTATCTGTTTTTTTGCTGTATCCGCCTTCTTGTTGTATCTGTCTTCTTGCTGTATCTGTCCTGTTGTCTCTGTCTTCTTGCTGTATCTGTCTTGCTGTCTCTGTCTTCTTGCTGTATCTGTCCTGCTGTCTCTGTCTTATTGCTGTATCTGTACTGTTGTCTCTGTCTTATTGCTGTATTTGTCCTGTTGTCTCTGTCTTCTTGCTGTATCTGTCTTGTTGTCTCTGTCTTCTTGCTGTATCTGTCCTGCTGTCTCCGTCTTCTTGCTGTATCTGTCCTGTTGTCTCCGTCTTCTTGCTGTATCTGTCCTGCTGTCTCTGTCTTCTTGCTGTATCTGTCCTGCTGTCTCTGTCTTCTTGCTGTATCTGTCCTGCTGTCTCTGTCTTCTTGCTGTATCTGTCCTGTTGTCTCCGTCTTCTTGCTGTATCTGTCTTGCTGTCTCTGTCTTCTTGCTGTATCTGTTCTGCTGTCTCTGTCTTCTTGCTGTATCTGTTCTCCTGTATCTGTCTTCTTGCTGTATCTGTCGTGTTATCTTCGTCTTCTTGCTGTATCTGTCCTGTGTCTCTGTCTTCTTGCTGTATCTGTCTTTTTGCTGTATCTGTCTTCTTGTTGTATATGTCCTGCTGTCTCTGTCTTCTTGCTGTATCTGTCCTGCTGTCTCTGTCTTCTTGCTGTATCTGTCCTGCTGTCTCTGTCTTCTTGCTGTATCTGTCCTGTTGTCTCTGTCTTCTTGCTGTATCTGTCCTGTTGTCTCTGTCTTCTTGCTGTATCTGTCCTGCTGTCTCTGTCTTCTTGCTGTATCTGTACTGCTGTCTCCGTCTTCTTGCTGTATCTGTCATGTTGTCTGTCTTCTTGCTGTATCTGTTCTGTTGTTTCTGTCTTCTTGCTGTATCTATCCTGCTGTCTCTGTTTTCCTGCTGCATCTGTTTTGCTGTCTCTGTCTTCTTGCTGTATCTGTCTTGCTGTCTCTGTCTTCTTGCTGCATCTGTCTTCTTGCTGTGTCTGTCTTGCTGTCTCTGTCTTCCTGCTGCATCTGTCTTCTTGTTGTATCTGTCTTGCTGTCTCTGTCTTCTTGCTGCATCTGTCTTCTTGCTGTATCTATCCTGCTGTCTCTGTCTTCCTGCTGCATCTGTTTTGCTGTCTCTGTCTTCTTGCTGTATCTGTCTTGCTGTCTGTCTTCTTGCTGCATCTGTCTTCTTGCTGTATCTATCCTGCTGTCTCTGTCTTCCTGTTGCATCTGTTTTGCTGTCTCTGTCTTCTTGCTGTATCTGTCTTGCGGTCTCTGTCTTCTTGCTGTATCTGTCTTGCTGTCTCTGCCTCCTTGCTGTATCTGTCCTGCTGTCTCTGTCTTCTTGCTGTATCTGTCCTGCTGCCTCTGTCTTCTTGCTGTATCTGTCTTGCTGTCTCTGTCTTCTTGCTGTATCTGTCCTGCTGTCTCTGTCTTCTTGCTGTATCTGTCCTGCTGTCTCTGTCTTATTGCTGTATCTGTCCTGTTGTCTCTGTCTTCTTGCTGTATCTGTCCTGCTGTCTCCGTCTTCTTGCTGTATCTGTCCTGCTGTCTCCGTCTTCTTGCTGTATCTGTCCTGCTGTCTCTGTCTTCTTGCTGTATCTGTCCTGCTGTCTCTGTCTTCTTGCTGTATCTGTCCTCCTGTATCTGTCTTCTTGCTGCATTTTTCCTTCTGTCTCCGTCTTCTTGCTGTATCTGTCTCCTTGCAGTATCTGTCCTGCTGTCTCTGTCGTCTTGCTGTATCTGTCCTGTTGTCTCTGTCTTCTTGCTGTATCTGTCTTCTTGCTGTATCTGTCCTGCTGTCTCTGTCTTCTTGCTGTATCTGTCCTGCTGTCTCTGTCTTCTTGCTGTATCTGTCCTGCTGTCTCCGTCTTCTTGCTGTATCTGTCCTGCTGTCTCTGTCTTCTTGCTGTATCTGTCCTGTTGTCTCTGTCTTCCTGCTGTATCTGTCTTGTTGTCTCTGTCTTCTTGCTGTTACTGTCCTGTTGTTAACGTCTTCTTGCTGTATCTGTCCTGCTGTTTTTTCTTTCGTGCTGTATCTACCTTCTCATGCTTTTTCTGCTTTCATGCTGTCTCTGTTACCACCACCACCACTATCGATCATCATCATCATCATCATCATCATCATCATCATCATCATCATCATCATCATCATCATCATCATCATCATCGTCATCGTCATCATCGTCGTCGTCGTCGTCATCATCATCATGAAAATAATTATGTTGATGATGATTATCATTCTTAGCAATCATTATTTCAATAGAGAGAAATTATCCAATTGTTACGTTAATTCAGATATCGTTACTATTAGTATTGTCTAATATATTTCTTACGTTTTCCATGTCGTTGTCTGAAAATGCATCTGTCAGACAAGATGAGTCTGTTTCTATCAGCACGTATCGTGCAGTATCGACAACTTGCATCACTCTATGTATACTGTCAACACGTATCGTGCAGTATCGTGCAGTATCGACAACTTGCATCACTCTATGTATACTGTCAACACGTATCGTGCAGTATCGACAACTTGCATCACTCTATGTATACTGTCAGCACGTATCGTG
>JAWQFJ010024577.1:25000-36961 GCA_034096865.1 Theodoxus fluviatilis | reverse complement strand
CAGAGAATGGAAGAGCTATGGGGAAAAACGACAGACCAAGACCTGGTGGATCTGGTGCGCTAACTAACCTCCCCTGGAAACCTAGAGACAGAAACGTAGGGAAACGTAGAAAGGCTGAAGAACGCAACTTGATTACGCTCTCAAACGTAGAATCGGGGCAGAGTAGAAAGACAACAAGTGCCGAGAACAATCATCCTCGATACGAACCGAGATCTGACACTGCAGACGGGAAAGGACCGCAAGATAAGCAGCCCCAGGTGGTAGTTGATGTCAGAGACTCGGTCGACCTTACTTCCGCGGATCCGGGCGATTTGTCAGCTGATGAAGACGACGCGGTATTGCCCACTATCAAGACACGCGACAGGAACCAACCAGCTAGAAATAAATCAGGGCAAGTGACAGAAGCAATAGCCAATGAAGACACAGGTGACGTCAGCACTTCGGGGCCCCCCTTGAACAGTGACCCTCGCGCCGCACGCCCTGAGCGTGCAGAGTTCACCCAGCGCTCACTGCTTGATTGGGTGGTGAAGGACTCGCAGTGTAAGAGCGCCGCTCATCGGATAGAGCAGACAGAGAAAGACGATCCAGAGGGAGAAGACAACGAAGATGCCTTTGCCGACGCACGGACAGACGTTGATAGGGATACGTCCTCCAACGTGGGTCCGAGACATGCGACAGCCGGGGCACAGGGACAGGAGAACGTGTGGCAAAGCAGACTACGCCACTCTAAGAGAGCGGACTCCGTGAGCCCCGCGCCGGCTCAGAACTGACGGACAGGCCGACGACCCGCTCCCAGTTTCGCTAACCAGCTCTCTGCCATGAGACCTCGCGCGACAGCGCTGGACTTGTTGTGCTGGAATGTGGATGGACTGACTGCAAGATTGTGGGAACCCGGTTTTGTGAGTTATATCTCATCTTTCCACGTTTGCTGTTTTGTCGAAACATTTACTTCACATGAGTTTGATTTTTCAATATACTTTGCTGATTACCACATTTATCACTCACCAGCAATCAAACTGTCACATCACGGCAGACGATCTGGTGGAGTTGTCGTACTGGTAAAGAAAAGTTTTGCTAAGAAATTAACTCCCTTGCCTTGCAAACATGATAATATGGTTGCTCTCAAAATCGGTAGCAGTTCCAAAAAAAATGTTATACTTGTGTGTTTGTACGTCCCACCAGCGGACTCTCCTTATTATAGAGATAAAACAACTAAATGTAATTTATATTTGTTAGAAGATACTATACTAGACTTGCAAGAAGCAAACCCGAACTCCGCTATATTAATATGTGGTGACCTAAATGCAAGAACTAAAACATGGAACTTGCATGTCGATGATGACGAACTATTAGAGCATGAAGAACCGATTCCATGTACATGCCCAGATAATACAGCCAATCGAAACTCACAAGACAGCGTAATGAACCAGTTTGGTGAAATACTAGTTGACATATGCAGAGTTCACCATATATATATAGCAAATGGAAGTAATCACAACGACAGAGAAGGTAAATTTACTTATGTTTCACAGCATGGAGATAGTGTGATTGATTATTGTCTGGTTATGAACAATGCGACGGAAATCGAGGTACGTACAAAAGTAAACTCGAGAATAGAGTCAAATCACATGCCACTCGAGATTTTGGTAGAACAGGAAAGAAAGTTAGAAACAGAGCCAAAAAGAAACAAAGACATCCAAAATTATCTGGGACAAAAGTAAAGAGGAAGAAGTTGCATTTAACTTACAATCTGTCTCATTTAGGACAATGCTAAGTCGTGCCGAGGAGAACATAACTTCATGTGTGAACACGTCGGTAAAATTAATTACAGAGGCCCTACTCCAAACAATTGAATGTATGCGTCACACCTTCTGGTCATCTGGTCAAGTAGAGCATAAAAATGCTGACTGGTACGACCAGGACTGCAAAACAGCTAAACATAGGGCCAAAAAGGCACTTTCAGCCTACGAAAGAACAAATACGACGGCAGAGAAAACGGATTATATAAAATGTAGAAATGATTACAAGAAACTAATCCGCGAGAAGAAAAAAGAACATCAAAGTAAACTCCGAAACTTTCTGATGGAAAATTTATATAACTCTGATAAATTCTGGTCAATCATACGAAAGAAATCCAGACAAAAGGCAAAACTACCCGATATACAAATAGAAACATGGAAACAATACTTTAAAAATCTGTTCAACTATGATAAAGAAAGCACTGATATCACCTTAGACAGTGAAAGTGTTCACGATGACATGCTTGACTCACCGATAACAAGCCAGGAAGTTGACATGGCAATAGCTAAATTAAGACGTGACAAAGCACCAGGGCTTGACGAAATCCCAGGAGAACTGATCAAACTAGCTAAAAAGCTCTTAGTCCCCTATTTCGTACAATTGTTTAACAAGATATATGATACTCAGACATTTCCTGATGAATGGAGCAGATCAGTAATTGTACCAATACACAAAAGTGGAAGCACAGTTGATCCTTCTAACTACAGAGGAATCTCCTTACTAAGTATCGTAAGTAAGGTATTTACCTTCGTGCTAACAAGACGATTGCAAAATTGGATGGATGAAAACAATAAGCATTGTATAGAGCAAGCTGGGTTCAGGAGGGAGCACTCTACCATTGACCACATATTTACACTGCACGCTATGATATCTAAGAATGTATACGGCGGAGGAAGAGGGAAATTTTATGTTGCTTTCATTGACTACACAAAAGCATTTGACTCTTTGGAACGGCCACATCTATGGCAGGCATTGGATAAAGCAGGTATCTCTACGAAATTTATTAACATGCTAAAAGCAATGTATGATACAGTACAAACATGTGTAAGATGGAAGGATAGCATTTCTGACTTTTTTGAATGCCCTATTGGAACAAAGCAAGGTTCCTCTGAGAGTCCGACACTATTCTCACTATACATCACCTCCATTGCAGACTATGTCCGCAAACATGGTAGACATGGTGTGCAAATGCAAAATGGTAGAGAGGAAATCTTTCTTCTGATCTTCGCAGACGATATTGCACTACTGTCTACAACCCCGGTAGGTCTACAGACACAAATAGATAACCTTATACATGCATCTGAACAAATTGGCCTCAAAGTTAATATTACCAAAACAAAGGTCATGGTATTTCGGAGAGGAGGATTCCTCACCCAGAGAGAAAAATGGTACCTAAACGGTTCTAAACTAGAAGTCGTAAACTCTTTTAGATATCTTGGTTACACATTTACGACTAGACTATCAAATTCAGGAGCATTAGACAGCGCAACTACAAAAGCCAAACAAAAAACAGTTTCATTACTAAAGATGCTAAGGACTCTCTACAGTCACACGCCAAAATTATACTTCAAAATGTTTGATGCCCAAATCCAACCGTTGTTGTTATATGCATCAGAATTGTGGGGACTGCAGGAACATTCAAATATAGAAAAAGCGCACATGTTTGCTTGCAAACGATTTCTAAAAGTTGACGTGAAGACACCAAATCATCTTGTATATGGTGAAACAGGAAGGTTTCCCCTAAAAATCAATAGCACTATTAGGGCCATCAAATATTGGCTTAAACTACAAAACATGCCAAATGACAGATTACCTAAGCAAGCACTCCTTATGCTGTCAAGCGCAACTATCCCCAATGAACGAAACTGGTTGAAGTCTGTCAAAGATTGTCTCTGCGAATCAGGTTTTGCCTACATATGGTACAACAAAGGGACTAATAACGAAAGAAACTTCCTGAAAAACCTTAAGATTAGACTCCAAGACTGCTATAGACAGAGATGGCATTGTAAGATTACTGAAAGTGAACGTCTGATATTGTACAGTACCTTCAAAAATACGTTTGAATGTGAAAAATATCTTAGTACAATAAACATAGCAAAATTTAGAGTTGCACTCACACGCTTCAGGTTGGGAGTACACGGACTTAATGGAAGCAAGTTATACAGAAGAGAAGAGATGAAATGTCCATTTTGTAATAACACGGAGGATGAAATGCATCTCTTGATGGTGTGCCCCACATATGAAGACCTGAGGGAAAAGTACATCAAAAGATACATCAAATTTATGAATACACAAGGTTTCGTATTCTTGATAGATGGACATGGGTACATAAAAACAAAAACACGTCGCCATGTTTTTACACTACGCTCTCAACCGGCGTCAAAGACTTCAAGAGGGACATGTTGGGCAAGTAAGATAATTATGTATCATGGGTTTTAGCAGATAATTAGTTACCATTGTAAAGAATAAACAAAGCAACTGACCCAAGAGTATTGAGTACGTCATCTACCATTATGTTGTAAATGATCCGGGGGAAAATTACAATGCTGTTTTCATTGTATATTGTACGACCAAATTGTTGTTTACCGATTGAAGTACTTTTGCTGTAATGAAGAACCTTCAACGAATGATGCGAATGTAAAATGTTGTGACGGGCCGTCGGCCTTACAATAAAGTTTCAAAAGTCAAAAGTCAAAAGTCTCTCTTTCTCTCTCTCTCTCTCTCTCTCTCTCTCTCTCTCTCTCTCTCTCTCTCTCTCTCTCTCTCTCTCTCTCTCTCTCTCTTATTCAATCATGCCAGGCAAATAGGAAACTGCGGACGATTACTAGAGAAATGTGTGATATATATCTATAGTAAGCATGATGATTGTGCACTTTTGCTGTGTGGAGACTTTAACACTAGAATAGCGAATTTGAACACGATTGACTGTGAAAACATGTTTGATGTTAGAACAGATATTCTGGCTGAGAAGCGTTCTTCCAGTGACAACGTCGTTAACAGATATGGTCATTATGTGCTGTCCTTCTGTAATGCCTTCTATTTGGCAATTTAAATGGCTCGGTAGACCGATCACTATCTGGTATGTTTACATTTGTCTCATCGTGCGGAAGCAGTGTTATAGACTACTTCATAGTCTCTAGGGATTTGCGCAAACTTTGTCAGTCTTTAAATATTGTAGAGACTGTTGCCTCTCCCCATATGTGCTTCGAATTGTGTTTGAGCGCCTGTATATCCAGTCCCTGTAGTGAAAAATTTAGCATTGTCATACAGTTGGATTGCCTGGGATGAAGTTTTTGTGGATGACTATGTGGAATATTACGATAGAATTGTGAGGGATGACAAAGTGGATGAGTTAATGTGGATGTTGCGACAGATACTTTGACCTCATGCTATATTCATGCGGCAGATTTTATGCGGAAAGCTGTAAACATACAACGGAGAAATCGTAACTCGGAATTGCAGTGGTTTGACAAAGAGTGCCATATAGCTAGAGAACAGAGCATAAACTTCCTGCGTAAATACTTGCATTCTCGACAGATTGAAGATAGATTTCGGTATTTGAAAAGCAGGCAGGATGACAAACTTTTAGTTAGGGCAAAGAAGAAAGTATTTGCAGATTTCTTGAGTTCCTTTTTGAGGGATAATATCAATGATAGTGTCAATTTTTGGAAAGCATGTAGACGAATATCATGTAAGACATACGTAGAGAATAGCATATCGATGGAAGCATAGCACATGCATTTTGCTAATCTATTTGCAGTTCCTCGACTTCCGGAACTGACTAGTACATCAATATCCAATCTCTGTGCTTGATGATTATTGCATGCTTAATGCACCTATAACTACCAGTGAAATCACTAATGCGTTGGCTCAATTAAAGACTGGTAAAGCGTGTGGCCCAGATGAAATTATCGGTGAAATGCTGAAGTCCACAAATAATTCTTCCTCCTTGACTCACTTGTTACGACTGTTTAATGAAATTTTTATAAAGGAACTTTCCCCATATCCTGGTCTAATTCATTTATTATACCATTGTTGAAAAGTGGTGACAAAGAGTCACCTGACATTTATCGTGGCATTGCATTGACCAGTGTTTTTGGCAAGGTGTTTGCACATATATTCAATGACAGATTGCAAAACTGGGCAGATGAACATGAACTGTTGCGAGAAGAGCAGGCGGGCTTTAAAAAGAGATATTCTACTGTGGACAATATGTTTGTTTTATGTAACATCACCAGGAAGCGTCTAGTTGCACGTAAGAAATTGTACTAAGGGTTTATCGATTTTAAACAGGCATTCGACACGGCCAAAAGGCAGGTTTTGTGGTCAGTACTGTAAAGAAATGGAATTAAGGGGAAATTACTGCCTGTTTTGAAGGTAATGTACAAATCCGTGCAGTATTGCGTAAGAGGAAGTTGAGGTCAAGGTCAGTCTCAGTTTTTCGATAGTTCTGTGGGGTTGAAGCAGGGCTGTAAATTAAGTCTACTTTTGTTCTCATACTTCATTAACTCTCTTGCTGACGAGGTCATTGACAACGCCAAACACGGTATCCAGCTCATACCAAACACGCCAGACATATGTATTCTATTGTTTGCGGATGATATAGTTCTTTTGTGATAGGCCTACAGAAGCAGTTCAACGTCCTTAAAAAGGCTGCGGACAGACTGGGACTAGTGGTGAATACCCAGAAGTCGAAAGTGATAATAATTCGACTAGGGGGTCAAGTGGCAACCCATGAAAAGGGGTACTTGGGTGATAAACAGTTTGAGATTGTAAATGAGTACAAGTACTTGGGAAATGTGATAACAACTAAACTAGCATCCAGTAGTACGCAAGTCGAACTTGCAAACAGAGCGAAGGCAGGACTTGCTCTACTACATAGATCACTGAAGAAAGTCCCTCACATTACTCCCGATGTATATTTCAAATTGTTCGATGCTCAGATTCAACCAATTTTGCTGTATAGACCTGACGTGTGGGGTATTGACGTTTGTAGCAAAATA
Organism: Theodoxus fluviatilis; assembly: GCA_034096865.1. Classification (NCBI taxonomy): domain Eukaryota; kingdom Metazoa; phylum Mollusca; class Gastropoda; order Cycloneritida; family Neritidae; genus Theodoxus; species Theodoxus fluviatilis. Next base: position 30,158 of record JAWQFJ010024577.1, on the reverse strand, counting down.
GAAAGTGTCCACTTGTTCGCTTTGAAATATTTCTTGAATGTTTCATCTCGCACCCCAAATGTGATGGCTTATGGTGAGACGGGTCGTTATCCTTTGTATGTGAATGCCATAATAAGGTGTGTAAAATATTGGTTGAAAATCATGAGTATGGAGAAATACAGACTTCCTCGTCGAGTCTACGAGATGATGCAACGTAGCGGATATGTTTCATCATGGTCTTCTGATATCGAGTAAATCTTAATCGAACAAGCTTTTGGACACGTATGGGACCGACAAACTGTTGCAAATGAGCGTTCATTTATGATAATGCTAAAAGAAAAGTTGGTGAAAAGGTTCGTCGGGAATGGCGAACAAAATTAGAAGAAAGTAGTAGGTTTGTATTGTACAGGGAGACAAAACATGTACTCGAGCCAGAATGTTATCTGCATGCCATTGACAAGAAGGCATTCAAGAATGTATTCGCGCGCTTTCGTATGGGTATTAGCGATTTGTTTCCTCATAGATTTAGATACAGTTGTGGGCCATCACAAACCCTCTGTCGATTATGTAGAGAGAAAGATGAGGATGAATTTCACTTTGTTTTGGAATGTCCTGCTTTATCAGATATTTGTCAGCAATATATCATGGTATATCTTGAAGGAAGCCCTAGGAATGATCTTGTCACTGTTTTCAGCAGAGAATCAAGCTGTGGTCAGACCAGTAAGTGTTTTCTTGCTGAAAGCATTCAAGAGAAGATCCGAGGCACTAGACTCTGTCGAGTCAGACAGTTTCTACATTGATTAGCCGAGTTATTGGTAACACTGTCTCGGGACTGTAATTGACTTGAACCTGTAATATGATTGTGTTATGAGATACTGTAAACTCCTTTGAAATGGGCCGGTGGCCTGATCAAATAAACTTTTCGTTCTCTCTCTCTCTCTCTCTCTCTCTCTCTCTCTCTCTCTCTCTCTCTCTCTCTCTCTCTCTCTCTCTTTCTCTCTCTCCACATGTCTCTGTGTCTGTGTCTGTGTCTCTCTGTCTTTGCCTCTGTCTCCCTGTCTCTGTATCTGTGTTTGTCTCTGTATCGTCTCTGTCTCTCTCACTCTCTCTGTCTGTCTCTCACTCTCACTCTCTCACAACCGAGGGTATGGAGCACTGCAGTGGTAGTTGTGGGGGTGAGAGCAATGACGGCCGCTGAGGGGAGTAGCATGGGATGGTGGAGGGGGTTGGAGATGGCTGCAAGCTGTTTCTGCCTGTAGGCCAGTCAATACGAGTATTAAAAACCACTTGCTTTGAAAATTTGCTGGCGAACTGATGTGAAAAACGGCGACCGAATGTTAACTCGCTGCATTTTGAGAGATAAGCTTTCCTCTTAAATGTCATACAGTTATGAACGGCTAAATGCTGTGCAGTCTGTAAAATGTCAACTTCGCTCAGTAGGCGAGAGGCGAAAAGGTAATGCAGTCTGCCTGTGGGCACTAGAGCAATCAGAGAGAAAGAGAACGAACGAACGAAGGAACGAACGAACGAACGAACAAACGAACGAGTTTATTGTCTAGGCCTGCGGTTTATCACAAGTACATTTATCCCTCCAGGTTTACTGGAGGTCCTACAGACTTTATCTGTCTGTGTGTCTGTCTGTGTGTCTGTCTGTCTGTCTGTCTGTCTGTCTGTCTGTCTGTCTGTCCCGACTCCACGGCTTATATCTCAAAAACTACTGGACGGATTTCCTTGAGATTTTGCACACTAACTGGAAGTTAGGTCCGATTGTAGAGTAGTGTGGTGTGAATATCTGAACATCGCTCACTGAGTCGAGTTCTGAGCGCCTGCCGGGTGCGTGCGCTGACCGGGGCGGCTGCGGCGGCAGTGTAGTCTCGCGGCAGTCCTCAGCCGCCACGGCTGGCGTGTGCTGCTCGACGCGGTTACTGTTCTCTTGTGCTCTTTACGTGTGAGCATAAATAAGTGTCCAACCATTTGAAGGCCTAACGGTGATTTATTATGCCTTTTAAACAATGCTCACACGTCTGGAACAGTAAAGAACAACGAGGTTATACAAGGGAAACAAAGAGCAACAAGGTTAATGCAAGTAATGTGTCAACGTCCGAAACAAGTATGGAAACAAGAGGGTTAAACATCTACTTACAAAGAGCACAAGAGAACAGTAACCGCGTCGAGCAGCACACGCCAGCCGTGGCGGCTGAGGACTGCTGCGAGACTACACTGCCGCCGCAGCCGCCCTGGTCAGCGCACGCACCCGGCAGGCGCTCAGAACTCGACTCAGTGAGCGATGTTCAGATATTCACACCACACTACTCTAGATTGAATGTATCAAATTTCCAGAATCGAGGCTTGAAGAGAAAGTGGTTTTTTAAGGTCGTACACTCCAGAGCGCCTCCCCAAATACGCCGTTCATGGAATGGCCAAATTGCGTAATGTTTGACGTCATTAATAACGTTACGTCATTTGCAAGTACAATTTGGATCCTATATGCCAGGAGAAGAATTTCAAAACACCTGGGGAGGTAGGCAATTTGATGAAATGGCGAAATTCCAACATGTGCGACGTCATCAATAACGTGACGTCATTTGCGAGGAAATTTTATAGGAGAATGAATTTAGATAGATAGATATGTCCTCAGAATTCTTAGGCCGCGAGGCCTTTATCTGATCTTTTGATCAGTACTTATGGCTACTCTCACTTTTTACTACCCTAGTTCTAACGATCTTAAAAGATCGTGCCTATTCTCTATACTTTTCTTCCGGTGGCTTATGAGTGGCAGAGAGTGGTATACGTGGCAACAGCGGGTGGCCAACATTATCACAGTACATGTAGTCTTTGAACATCGTGTCAATTCTGTTTTTGAAGCTGTTTAATGACGAACACTGAATTTGAGAACACTGGTAAAGGAGAAAGAATTATCCCTCCAGGTTTACTGGAGGTCCTACAGACTTTATCTGTCTCTGTGTGTGTGTGTGTGTGTGTGTGTGTGTGTGTGTGTGTGTGTGTGTGTGTGTGTGTGTGTGTGTGTGTGTCTGTCCCGACTTAACGGCTTATATCTCAAAAACTACTGGACGGATTTCCTTGAGATTTTGCACACTAACTGGAAGTTAGGTCCGATTGAATGTATCAAAGTTTCAGAATCGAGGCTTGAAGAGAAAGTGGTTGACGGTCGTAATACGATTTTTTCCATTCACGGTCAAAACTTCGCTGGCTTCGAGATCGTTTTCGCCTTGCAGACGACTGCTTTGTATTCAAATCATCACTGCAAGGCAGCGCAAAATTGACCAAAGTCGATTAAAAAAACTCGTATTCATACACATAATAAACCAATTCGATTTTCTTTCTCAGATTATTCAGACTTTGTCCGATTATTACGACCGTAAGATAGCAGTGATTTGACATTCGGCGTCACCGTGTCATGTGACGGTGATAGTTTCGTCTGCAACTCGCACTTACGTTATGGTCGAAGTAGATTGATGTTTACTTCGTCTGCTGAATGCTGTCAAGACTAATGCTCGAATGAATGAAGTATGATTTCCTAATTTTTCCGGATTAATACAAATGTATATCAAATACATCAGTTCAATTTAATCGAGTCAATTAATCGAGTACATGTCCACTAGGTCAAAAATGTGTTGAGTGGAACGCAAGTCAGAAAAGTTACACTTGCAGTCTAAACAACAAAATGAATACAGTGTTTGTATTGAAAAATCAGGTCAATCTTTTCGTCGTTTGGTTCCACGACAAGAGTATGAAATCTTGTTTCCAGCGAGATTAGGAGCTTCTGCAAACATGGCTGACAACGGTCAGAATGATTAGTATAACAGGTACACTTTCTTGTGTTGCGCGCGCACCCTCATTAAGCTACGAATTATACCGATACGAAGTTCGTGGAGGACGCTCTATGATTCACTAGTGAGACAAAAGTTCGCCACCCTAAAGTGGACAATGCTGGTGAAAAAAAAATCTATATTTTCATTTGTTTGTTTGTGTTTCATGAAAGTATTGTGTATGAAGTATCTTTATTTATGGATAAAAAGATAATAGTTGTTGTGGGTTTTCTGTAATTATTTGTTAATGCCGACGCTGGACATCTGATGGTGGTTACAGGAGGACAAAAATGTAAAGCTATTTCTGATTTGAAGGAAAAAAATGCGCGATCGCGTAATGCTGAAAACCAGCAAAATTGAAACGTTCTCCGCCAACTGTGGAACAGAACGAGTCAATCCTGTTAACACGATGCATAACTGGTAGGTTTTTAACTTATTCTCCCATCTCTCCCACCCCTGGGATTGAACCACGGCAGGTTTTTAGGCTAGATTCGCTTCGAAAAGTTGCAGATAATCTGGGCCGGGTTTGAAAATAGGTAGTCGATCTTGGTATCAAGATCTTGCTTCGCAGTAAGAGCTAGCTAAAAAAAAAACTACCCAACGTGACGAAGTAATGCGCATGCGTAGACGTCACGACAAGAGGTGAACTCGCCACATGTCAATGGCCGACGTGTTGCCGGTTCATTCAGAAAACGCTCTATTTCGAGATACTAGCAACCCATCCAAAGAAAATATAAGCCATGCACAGCATTAATTTATCAAAGGTGTATGTTGAATGCATTAATAGATCGTGAAACCTCCTACAGTTTACACATCGAATGCAGGTCAACGCATCCACGCCGAACATTTGTCTCCAAGATGGCGGCGCGCACTGTACTCATGCTGTCCGCCATCTTGAATCTTAAAAGGAAGCACCTCTCAATCTGCCTCGCTCAATCTACGCTCGTCTACGATTGGCTCGATAGCAAGCAAAGAATGAAACTGCCCATTCGGCGAGATCTGCGTAGATCTACCGAGATCTTCGCATTTTCAAACCCGGCCCTGATGGTGTTAGACTGCAAGTGTAACTTTTCTGACTTGCATTCCACTCAACACATTTTTGACTTGGTGGACATGTACTCGATTAATTGACTCGATTAAATTGAACTGATGTATTTGATATAAATTTGTATTAATCCTGAAAAATTATGAAATCATACTTCATTCATTCGCGCATTAGTCTTGGCAGCGTTCAGCGGACGAAGTAAACATCAAACTACTTGGACCATAACGTCAGAGCGAGTAGCAGACGAAACTATCACCGTCACGTGACACAAACCGGCCAATCAGAAGCGATGACGCCGGATGTG
>JAWQFJ010024577.1:0-5000 GCA_034096865.1 Theodoxus fluviatilis | reverse complement strand
CTAGTGGAGCCCCTGGCTGCTTGGCGTTTGAGGCCTGTTCCAGTGCCTCAGACAGTAGCAGCGTCCATGAGGACATGAATCATGGCTGGGACATTGTGGTTGCATACATAATGCCATTTCACAGCCAGTTATGGTCTTACATCGCCTTAAAAGGTATTGACAATCAAATCACACGTAAACATTTCTGTATGTCAGTGTCATGATTTTTATCTAAAGAGTAAAGTGAATGAACTGGTTGATGCATACTTTCTCTGAAACATGGGACACATAGAAAATCGAAACTGATGAAATTGCCGTTTCACATCACAACCACCACCTAAAGAGCATACTACTGGTAACAAATGCGTCACAGGAGTGAGGGTGCTACATACTATCAATACCAAAATAACTACTGCCAGTGGCCTTTTCTCCGTCCAAAGTAATGCAGACGATGTTACTGAACTCGTCCTTCAATTTGGTTTGGGATTGCACCTTTACCATAATAAGTACTACACAAGCAACTGCATTTTCGGTAGCTTGTAATTTTTTTTCTTATTTACCTAATCATGGTGCAGATGATGCACTGCATCAAGGTTTGTTACTTGATAGCCATGATGTGGTGTAGGAGGATTCCTCCATTGAGCACGAGCGTGAATTTGGCGACAGACTGGATGAAGAATCTTGTTGTTTACGTTGATTTCTTTTGCTGTCTTGCAATGCTGCCAAAATTATGTTTGTATCTGTAAAATTTCTGAAAGTTACCACTATTTTAATTCACACTGCAATGACATGCAAATTTGGAGAAAGTTGCTGCATAAGCATGAGTACGGCACTTCTGAATGGCCCAACTTCAATTTGCATTGACGTCACGGATTTGCTTTCTATCCTGTTACAGAAGACGCTACACAGAATATTCAATTACAATTTATCCCTCCAGGTTTACTGGAGGTCCTACAGACTTTATATGTCTGTCAGTCTGTCAGTCCCGACTTAACGGCTGATATCTCAAAAACTACTGGACGGATTTCCTTGACATTTTGCACACTTACTGGAAGTTAGGTCCGATTAAATGTGTCAAATGTTCAGAATCGAGGTTTGAACAGAAAGTGATTTTTAGGTCGTAAACTCGAAAACACCCCCCTAAAATGTCAATTGACGGCATGGCGAAATGCGTGGCCTAATGGCAGTGAATCGATATTAAACTTGACAGAAATAAACCTTGAGTATCCTAAAATGTACAAGACCACTCAAATTTCATGAACTATCATTCATTTTTGTACAATTTACAGTGCAAAATACGAACCAAGGCGATTTACGGAAAAAAATGTTATAAATGCTTTACAAACACTCAGTCATATCAGTTCTCCAATGGCACATTTGGTAGAGCGTTGGACTCTTGGTCATGCGTGACCAGGTTCGATTCTGCGCTGAAACTGTTTTCTCTCCCTTTTTTCGAGAGGTTGTGGGTTCGAACCCGACCTGGTTTTTTGTGTTTTTTGTGCGTGTGTGTTTTTTCCCCCTCTTTTTTCAAGAGGTTGCGGGTTCGAACCCGATCATTAAAAAAATGTTAATGCCAAAACCTGGAGGTTCAGCGCCAGCGGTTTTTATAGCAAGTGAGGAGAACGAGCTGTGCAATGACGTATGATACGTCGATATGAATAGAAGCCATTGCACTGAAGAAAATGCCTTAGTTGGGCTAAGTGAACCCTAATCATATCTTAGTGTTTAGGATGTGAGGCTAATAAAAGTCATTCTTTACATCATTATATGTTGCGTTGCATAGTACATCGGCAACAGATCGATTCATAAGAGATGATAGAGGCAGAAAATATCCAAAACAGAAAATACACCCGCATGGCCCCAACTTAAGTAACAGGAATGTATTTCCGAAATGGCCAATGGGACTCACAACCCGTTTGAGTGTTTTTTGATGCTCGATCACACCAAGTACCGTTAGTCTGCGCGCTGTCTTCCTGACAGTAAACAATTATCTCGAGTTGTGTTGTAGTCGTGTTTCGTATAAGGACGATACTCCAAAAGCTCTATGCCATTGCTATTTGTAAATTGATTTGCTTGATTTGCTTCTTTTGAAGGTTGAATTACAGACCTGATGACCTCTCCTCTGCTTGCAAGTCTCGAATGGATGAGAAAATCGATTCATCATCGCATTTGGTGACTCACCTTGACTCTCAGTCCAGCGAACTTGGGCGAGCTCCCTCAACAATCAATAAAAACTTATTGCAGTAATCCTTTTTTCTGGTTGTCCTGTACAACGCTCTAAAGAGTTAGTTTTTCCTCTGGAATCTTTCACTTGTGTTTTTCATTTTTCACTTTCTCATTCTTTCCTCTCTATGCAATGATTCCACTCTATACGAGAACCGATACTTGGTTTTCGTGTCGAGTCGTGTATCAGACAACAGTGATGCTTGCAGTGACACAGAAGTCGTGTATCAGACAACAGTGATGCTTGCAGTGACACAGAAGTCGTGTATCAGACAACAGTGATGCTTGCAGTGACACAGAAGTCGTGTATCAGACAACAGTGATGCTTGCAGTGACACAGAAGTCGTGTATCAGACAACAGTGATGCTTGCAGTGACACAGAAGTCGTGTATCAGACAACAGTGATGCTTGCAGTGACACAGAAGTCGTGTATCAGACAACAGTGATGCTTGCAGTGACACAGAAGTCGTGTATCAGACAACAGTGATGCTTGCAGTGACACAGAAGTCGTGTATCAGACAACAGTGATGCTTGCAGTGACACAGAAGTCGTGTATCAGACAACAGTGATGCTTGCAGTGACACAGAAGTCGTGTATCAGACAACAGTGATGCTTGCAGTGACACAGAAGTCGTAAATCACTCTGGAAATCCTTCTGCACATTCTCTTTCCCTGAAGTACTCTACTTAATCTGGCAGCTTTAATAGCTACCCTACCGTATTCAGTAATACACATTTGAATGGTTTTTTTCTCTCAGTTTACGTCGCCACACCAGAAGAATATTCGTCAATAATATCCGTGTCAAACACACTCACACACACACACACACACACACACACACACACACACACACACACACACACGCTCACGCATACACAGACACATGTCAACACAAGCGCGCGCGCACGCACACACACACACACACACACACACACACAGGGACAGACAGACAGACAGACAGACGGGCAGGCAGGCAGGCAGGGAGACAGACAGACAGACAGACAGACAGACAGACAGACAGACAGACAGACAGACAGACAGACAGACAGACAGAGGAGGAAACAACCAATATGGTCTATTATCAAACAGTTTATTGCAAACTATTTGACACAACACAAAAGTACAAGACCAACCAGATTGAGCAATGGTGAAAACTTTGGCGATGACATTTTCAACACACTCTGAGAGGTAATAGATACTTCACGCGAAAGAAGCGGCGGTCAGAAAACAATGCTGTTCTGCTGGTAATTCCATGAAAACTGGTAAATTGACTAAATCTAGCCCGTGCTTGCTCTTAGGAAATCACAACTTTCAAACTTTAGCACGTGAAGATGCGTACGTGCGCACACACTTGCACACATACGCCCATGCGTGAACGTACACAAACACACGCCAGCGTGCATGCACGCATAGTCACACAAACCGGTTTGCTCACAGTTGTAAACATGTCAATGCTCAAACGCACACGCTCGCGCGCTTCATCGGATCTCCTTTGAGAAGAGTAGGGCAGTGTCATGAAAGACGTGACGTCACGAAATTTCCTATCGTGCAGTGTCGAGACAAGAAATCACGCCTCTCTCTCTCTCTCTCTCTCTCTCTCTCTCTCTCTCTCTCTCTCTCTCTCTCTCTCAACATAAAATACAACAGCCTCCTAAGAGACATGAATATTTAGTTTCTTTACCGATATTGGAGAAATAGTTGTAATGACCTCTCGAAATGTCACTTTCACAATTTGCCGTTCGCGCATGAGCAGGAAATAAAGAGAAAGAGTGTACAAGAAATGAAATAATAAAAATGTCAATCTTTGCTAGTGAGCGGTGGGTAGTTTGAACACTGCTGTGCACATGAATCAGTAGATCATGGAAGGGTGTAAGATAGCAGTAATAAGATCGGCTGGATATTTCACTTTGACATGGCTGGAAACATCGCAGTGACAGACACGCGATTCTCAAAATTACACTGGTCATTGTGAAAGCGTTCGGAAGCATATCGTAAAGGTAAAAGATGTTGTTTTATTTAGCGACCTGTCATCTATGCGAGGGTATCAAACCGTGTTATACCCTACCCCCTGATCTCTGGGCCGCTTGATCAATCCTTCACTGGCGTCTGACGGACCAATACAGTGACAGACAGATAAGATGCACAGTGTCAGGTATCAGCATAAACTCCACTCCCTGGGAAGTATTCCAAACCGATGTTGGCTCACGCCCGCATACAAAAGTTAGTTGCACTTCTGTGTGCCAACGCAGCATGTACCCGGTGTTACTCCTGGGTAGCAAGAGACAAAGTGAGATGAGCCCCTTGCTCAACAATGCAACTCCAAGGATCATACACCCTTCGAACGCTACACCCACTCGCCACAAGCGACCGCATGCCAAGCGCGCTCACCACTCAGTCACAGAGCTCCACACGTTCAGCAAAACCCTTTTCAATGAGTTCATACTTACTAGAGGTTGACTATAAACCCCTTCTAGGGCAAGGATCTTCCTAATGGTCCTCAAAATCTCCAATGTTGCATTGTTTTTTTTAAGAGGCTACCATGTAAATACGCGACATTGAAATACTCAGTAAGTATATACACACTGTATATATGCTGGAGATTACAACATCTTGGTATTCACATTCATCAGTTCATAATGAAACGATTTATAGGGGCGATACCGTTGCTTTTTCATAAAACATGCTTATAACAGATAAATCTGAAGTAAATCTTGACAAAAATTCATCATTTTTCTGTCTTATCCTCTGACTGAGGCTCAGCCTGACTACCTGTCCGTAGGTTGGCAGTTCTTCGTTACA
>JAWQFJ010024575.1:0-12349 GCA_034096865.1 Theodoxus fluviatilis | reverse complement strand
CAGGTCTACATGACCACCAGGTCAAATCTGATAAGGAGCACATGTGGGTCTAGAGTGATGTGGATTTGCTGTTGACTAGTTAGCAACACATGTATGCTGAAAGCCACAACTTGTCCAGCTGTTGCTTGGCCCTCAACTGGCAACGGCGGATTAATAATTTACTGACAATAATGGACATGGGTTCCAGCTGATGAGTGCTATCCTGCGGTCTGCAGTGCATGCTGGATGGCAAATGGTCAGGTACCTGACAGAACGTTTTCTTCGACATTATGGAAAGCAAGATATAACTCATTGTGTATAATGTAGCACATGCTGCATTGAATGGCTCATTGTGTAACGTGGGTAGATGGTGGCATCCACCCTGGTTTGTGACGCAAGGACTGCATAATATGGAGTCTAGTGTGGCACAGGAAATGTAAGCTGTGGTGCAAAGTGTGGATCTTTTCTCAGCGTATGGCACATCAGTCAACTTTCAGCTTGTGAATAGACAGATACAACTTTCACTAAAGAGCTGCATCTAGCCTGACAACCTGACTGGATGCATCTTGCAACACAGCTTGATACCATTTCTGGAGATTCCATTAGGAACACATAATTCAGCATTTACAACCAGGATTTATTCCTTCAGAAAGAAAATTAACACAATGGCTAAAGCACACAGTATTGCCAAGTGAATGAAAGAATGAAAGAGCAATGATATTATTTTGTTCTTACATGTATGCGCGAGGCAAGTGCTGCACAGACAGGAGAATGGCATTTTTGCAGATGACTGCTCTCCTTCCAGCATGACCCCTGCACTCTTTCAGCAGGCTGTGCCAGCTTGTCCTCATAGGAACATTGGATTCTACAGATGGACCAGTGAAACTCAAAACAAAAAAAACCACATAAAAACAACAACTGAAAAACCCTTGGCAGGGAAAAATCTGTAAAACTATCATTATCAACATTTGAGCTTTTCCCTCCTGCTCTGCAACGAGAGATTCACTACTGAAGAATTACAAACTAACTTGGAGTCCACTAAGTCTTCATGACGGTTTGTCGGTCTTGATTTCCTTTAAGGTGAAGGACTGGTGTTGCTTGCCCAGTAGGAGAGGGAGGACTGGTGTTGCTTGCCCAGTAAGAGAGAGGGAGGACTGGTGTTGCTTGCCCAGTAAGAGAGGGAGGACTGGTGTTGCTTGCCCAGTAAGAGAGAGGGAGGACTGGTGTTGCTTGCCCAGTAAGAGAGAGGGAGGACTGGTGTTGCTTGCCCAGTAAGAGAGAGGGAGGACAGGTGTTGCTTGCCCAGTAAGAGAGAGGGAGGACTGGTGTTGCTTGCCCAGTAAGAGAGAGGGAGGACTGGTGTTGCTTGCCCAGTAAGAGAGAGGGAGGACAGGTGTTGCTTGCCCAGTAAGAGAGAGGGAGGACTGGTGTTGCTTGCCCAGTAAGAGAGAGGGAGGACTGGTGTTGCTTGCCCAGTAAGAGAGAGGGAGGACTGGTGTTGCTTGCCCAGTAAGAGAGAGGGAGGACTGGTGTTGCTTGCCCAGTAAGAGAGAGGGAGGACTGGTGTTGCTTGCCCAGTAAGAGAGAGGGAGGACTGGTGTTGCTTGCCCAGTAAGAGAGAGGGAGGACTGGTGTTGCTTGCCCAGTAAGAGAGAGGGAGGACAGGTGTTGCTTGCCCAGTAAGAGAGAGGGAGGACTGGTGTTGCTTGCCCAGTAAGAGAGAGGGAGGACTGGTGTTGCTTGCCCAGTAAGAGAGAGGGAGGACTGGTGTTGCTTGCCCAGTAAGAGAGAGGGAGGACTGGTGTTGCTTGCCCAGTAAGAGAGAGGGAGGACTGGTGTTGCTTGCCCAGTAAGAGAGAGGGAGGACAGGTGTTGCTTGCCCAGTAAGAGAGAGGGAGGACTGGTGTTGCTTGCCCAGTAAGAGAGAGGGAGGACTGGTGTTGCTTGCCCAGTAAGAGAGAGGGAGGACAGGTGTTGCTTGCCCAGTAAGAGAGAGGGAGGACAGGTGTTGGCTTGCCCAGTAAGAGAGAGGGAGGACTGGTGTTGCTTGCCCAGTAAGAGAGAGGGAGGACAGGTGTTGCTTGCCCAGTAAGAGAGAAGGACTGGTGTTGCTTGCCCAGTAAGAGAGAAGGAGGACTGGTGATGCTTGCCCAGTAAGAGAGAGGGAGGACTGGTGTTGCTTGCCCAGTAAGAGAGAGGGAGTACTGGTACAGAGTGTAAGGACTTGACATGATTAGATCTGAAGGGCTCCCACATGATGAGCAAACAGCGTTTCAAAGAGTTGGGCACTCATAACAAAGTGGGACCCTCCTTGTAAACATTCTGTTTAATCAGTTTAACATACATAGGTCCACAATATGTGATACATGCAGAAAGAAAATGAAATAGCATTTTTAAAAAGTGCTATGTTTACATCATTCATCTACATTAAACTGACCAGAAAGAATTTGTGTGAACATATGCACATAATGGCATGTTTCACTGTGGTGCATTAGTGCAGGAAGATTTCAATCATTCACCTAGCGAGACACAGGCTATTCTTGGCCAAAAGGCCCACTTCAACAATTATCAATCACAATTGATACATATTCTTGAATAAATATAGTTCATATATAACGAGATGTTAATATATATTGCATTGGAATGTCATCTTCTTGTAAGAGTCAGTAACAACCAAACAGCATGAAACACTATACAATGCTGGATACAAGCTGCCAGAAACTGCAAAGTGTTGGTGTAACTTACAGCAGACTCCAATCTGCATTCATTCAAGTCATGTGCACACCTTGCAGGGACCAAGTATGCATCCACAGAAATGAGTTACAGTTACAGTTTGCATGCACACACACCATGTCTCCCAACTAACTCCAAAGCATACAAGAGAAACAGCAAGAAGAAGGCAAACTTTAAAACTGAAGCATGAAATCCTAGTCAGTCATGAGCCGACATTTCTTCAAATAGCGGTGCGCCTGGACTTCCAATGTGACACTCTCTGATCTATAACATCCTCCACTTGCAAGCTGAATGTTGGTGATGGTTTATTTTGGGTGCACTCTCTCACATGCTAACCTTGAGACCCTAATTTCAATGTAATTTTGAGACCATACAAGCTAAGTCCAACTCCACCTAGTAAGAGTTTCCACTATGAAAAGCCGTTCCACCAAATATGGTCTGCTGGTACTGATAGGCATGGGCCAAACTTGCCACACACACACATGTACAATATCAGCTTGATTTTCCAAGTTCACATTTAGGAGTTATGGACCATACAGCAACCTAGCTATTTTCACATTAATTTGCAATTTTTGCTCCTCACAATCTAGACACATCATGTTTGACACCAAGCATTTAAGCTACCAAATGCTTACCACCTTAGGTGAAGACATAATTGTAAATGCAAAGCCTTTGACAACACAGACAGAACACAGTCAATGTCAGATCCTTATTCAAGCTGAAGTCAAACAAAAGCAAACAAGGAGGTTACCTGAGTAGAAACGTGGTACACTGCAAGTATCATGCCTCCCTTGACATCACTCCCCCAGTGGGTTCGGGGTAAGAAATGACCAACCGTGTCTCCCTATGCTATTCATAAGAGACAAATAACCAGGGACATCATGACTTGATTTGCATTTCCTCTAAACTGTTCAAGCGATTTTCATGCTTAATGGCCTTACATAGCCTAGAAAGGCTGATAGGCTGCAATACTCCATCCATCCATCCCCTGACATCATGGCTAGCCTTTTGTGCCCCATAGCACCTTTGTCAGCCACTGCTGTCCTTTCCCATGCAACTCAACTGTCTCCTCACCCCAACTGTCTCCTCACCCCAACTGTCTCCTCACCCCAGCTGTCTCCTCACCCCAACTGTCTCCTCACCCCAGCTGTCTCCTCACCCCAGCTGTCTCCTCACCCCAGCTGTCTCCTCACCCCAGCTGTCTCCTCACCCCAGTTGTCTCCTCACCCCAGCTGTCTCCTCACCCCAGCTGTCTCCTCACCCCAGCTGTCTCCTCACCCCAACTGTCTCCTCACCCCAGCTGTCTCCTCACCCCAACTGTCTCCTCACCCCAGCTGTCTCCTCACCTCAACTGTCTCCTCACCCCAGCTGTCTCCTCACTCCAGCTGTCTCCTCACCTCAGCTGTCTCCTCACCCCAGCTGTCTCCTCACCCCAGCTGTCTCCTCACCCCAGCTGTCTCCTCACCCCAACTGTCTCCTCACCCCAGCTGTCTCCTCACCCCAACTGTCTCCTCACCCCAGCTGTCTCCTCACCCCAACTGTCTCCTCACCCCAGCAGCTGCTTCATGATACCATACTCCCACACTCTGCTCTAAATAACTGTGACAGCACATGAGAAACAGTTTTTATGCTGAGAAAAGTCATCCGTGCATTAATTCACAAATTTGCTTGCCTTAGCTTTACAATGTTCATTTTTTGTGTGTGGTATGAACATGCATTTTTTCTTCTCCAACATATGCATGTATGAAAGAATAATATTTGCAGTCTAAGCATTTTGTTTTGTCATTTTTCTGACTTGAGTTTTGTTTTCTCATGCACAGTTACAGTTTTGCAGGTGATGGCTGGGGGCAGAGTTGCCAACTCTGCTTTACACAGTTGTTACATTCAGCACAATGAGTGGCTCACACAGCTGCTACATTCGGGACAATGAGTGGCTCACACAGCTGCTACGTTCAGCAAAATGAGTGGCTCACACAGCTGCTACATTCAGCACAATGAGTGGCTCACACAGCTGCTACATTCAGCACAATGAGTGGCTCACACAGCTGCTACATTCAGCACAATGAGTGGCTCACACAGCTGCTACATTCAGCACAATGAGTGGCTTACACAGCTGCTACATTCAGCACAATGAGTGGCTCACACAGCTGCTACATTCAGCACAATGAGTGGCTCACACAGCTGCTACATTCAGCACAATGAGTGGCTCACACAGCTGCTGCATTCAGCACGAGTGGCTTACACAGCTGCTACATTCAGGATAATGAGTGGCTCACACAGCTGCTACATTCAGCACAATGAGTGGCTCACACAGCTGCTACATTCAGCACGAGTGGCTTACACAGCTGCTACATTCAGCACAATGAGTGGCTCACACAGCTGCTACATTCAGCACAATGAGTGGCTCACACAGCTGCTACATTCAGCACAATGAGTGGCTCACACAGCTGCTACATTCAGCATGATGAGTGGCTTACACAGCTGCTACATTCAGCAAAATGAGTGGCTTACACAGCTGCTACATTCAGGACAATGAGTGGCTCACACAGCTGCTACATTCAGCACAATGAGTGGCTCACACAGCTGCTACATTCAGCACAATGAGTGGCTCACACAGCTGCTACATTCAGCACAATGAGTGGCTCACACAGCTGCTACATTCAGCACAATGAGTGGCTCACACAGCTGCTACATTCAGCATAATGAGTGGCTTACACAGCTGCTACATTCAGGACAATGAGTGGCTCACACAGCTGCTACATTCAGCACAATGAGTGGCTCACACAGAGCTCTGCTACATTCAGCACAATGAGTGGCTCACACAGCTGCTACATTTAGCACAATGAGTGGCTCACACAGCTGTTACATTCAGGACAATCAGTGGCTCACACAGCTGCTACATTCAGGACAATGAGTGGCTCACACAGTTGTTACATTCAGGACAATCAGTGGCTCACACAGCTGCTACATTCAGGACAATCAGTGGCTCACACAGCTGCTGGATTTAGCACGATGAGTGGCTTACACAGCTGCTACATTCAGGACAATGAGTGGCTCACACAGCTGCTGCATTCAGCACAATGAGTGGCTCACACAGCTGCTGCATTCAGCACAATGAGTGGCTCACACAGCTGTTACATTCAGGACAATCAGTGGCTCACACAGCTGCTACATTCAGGACAATGAGTGGCTCACACAGCTGCTGCATTCAGCACGAGTGGCTTACACAGCTGCTACATTCAGGACAATGAGTGGCTCACACAGCTGCTACATTCAGGACAATGAGTGGCTCACACAGCTGCTACATTCAGCACAATGAGTGGCTCACACAGCTGCTACATTCAGCACAATGAGTGGCTCACACAGCTGCTACATTCAGCACAATGAATGGCTCACACAGTTGTTACATTCAGCACAAGGAGCGGGCAGATAAACTGGAGAGCTCATCCAAACCACACTGCTGAAAAGGGCAGTATGGGAAAGAGAGGAATAGCGGAGTGTAGCATTACATCATATGCTAGACGTCTATGTCTGCGCCCTTCGGTAAAGAGCCCTGAAGCCAAACTGCCATGCTTGAACTTGAGCTTCACAAGAGAATCACATCATGATGTTAGTGGACTAGAGAACCATTGCTGTATTTAATGCTGGTGGTTGGACTGAAACAGTGCTTTCACTCCATCAGCCTTCCATAGAGATCCAGGGCTTTTTGTGTTTGATCATTCCAACCTTTTCGTCCTATATAGCATATCCTGCGTGTGCAGTCTTGGTTACTTGGAGTTTACAGTAGTACTGAGACAACTGTCTTTCTTTTCCCTCTTTCAAAACACATTTGACACCTCGTCCGTTTTATGCATTGTCCTGGGAGTCAGCACGTTCCTGAGGTTGCTGCTGCTGCTGCTGTTGCTGTTGTTGTTGCTGCGGCTGCTCTTGATGTTGTTGCTGCTGCTGCGGCTGCTCTTGCTGCAGTTGCTGAACAAAATACTCCTGCTGTATCTCCTGGCGGACCTGCTTTGTGTCCTGTAGGAGTTCCCGCAGGTTGGCATAGAGCGTATCTGTGCGCTCCTCCAGTTTGTCTGCATAGGCACCCAGCTGGTCCAGCGTGCAGTTCAGACTCATGTACTCTGGAAAAAGAAGCTTCATGACACCATCTTCTCTGGAAACACCTTCTACTCCAATAACGCAGTAAAAAAACAGGCTTAATGATAACTATCACTTGGAAAACAGAGACCGACACGAGACACCAACCACTCTGCAAATGGAGGCAAAAGGAGACTTTATCACAACATCTACACATCTATTTTGAAAACAGAGACAGCCACACCAAGACATTGTCTATTCAAAAAATGATGAGTGAAAGAGGATTTAAAGCACAATTGACTTTGAAAAGCAGTGACACACAGAGGCTCCATGACACAACCATACTAGAGATCTATAAAGGCAGACTTTTTGGTGTCTGCCATGACAAACGGGCAGACATACCCAAAATAATCAGAGAAAATATGTTTGCAAGCAAATCAAGACCTCAGTTATACTGTCATGTCCCTGCAGTTATGGAAAAAATCCTCAATCAGTCCGACACCTCCTCAAAGCATTTACTCAGACTTAACTTATTGCAGGGTTGCTTGAGGAAGTGACATATGCTTCAGGGATGAAAAGAGTTACATTTGTTGATGGAGCACTCCACTCTGTACCAGCCTTACTCTACATGACAGAAGGCTTTCCAAGGCCTTTGGTGAGTGCATGTGGTATAAAAACATTACACATGATTTGCTGTAAAGATTCAGACTGCTGCAAATAAGTTTTTCCTATCTGCAGCAAACTTATGATTTGTCAGAGGCACAAGCAGTGGTGTTCAAATCCACTCATCTGCTTGCCCCAAGCCAGTACAAGTTTCCTCAGGCAAGATAAAACTGCAGTCATTTGTGCAATGGGTTGGTAAATAAATTAATAAATAAATAAATTTTAAATAATAAATGAATGAATAAATGAATGAATGAATGAATGAATGAATGAATGAATGAATGAATGAATGAATGAATGAATGAATGAATGAATGAATGAATGAATGAACAGTGTTTCCAACTGTCATACTTATTTTTTTCAGCTCTGACTTGATTATAACACTTTTTACAGTCATGTTGTCTGATGTGATGTCTGCCATCTTTCTCATTACCCCATAACATGCCTACAAACTTTCAGTCATGTAGACAATAGGTTGAAAACAATAAAACAAAATCTTTGGTGGATGTGTTTGTGATACATAATGCATGTAAACCACTGCCAGAAAAAGTGGAAACAAAGCAACCAAGAAATGAAAGAGAGACGAAGAATATAAAAAAAGGAAACAAAATATTTTGTTTCAAGATACATTGTGCTATGATTTAGACTGGCTAGTTTAAAATCTTGCAGGCTAGTAAATTTTAAGTGCAACTATCAGCAGGCTAGTAGACAAAAAAACATCTGAACCCCCCTGCACTGTTACATCTTTTTCATACAGTGCAATATTTACTTGCACAAGTGACATGTTACAATGAATAAATCAAATTATATAAATGTCAAAGTTTTAATGGTCTGTATAAAGATTATATATCCTATTTTAAAGAATGCCTTTCATGCAGACAGTATGATGGCAACTTAAAATCTAGAATCTTGCAAAAAATGTAACAAGATGGCTTACCTTGTTGGCAATCTCCCTGATGCGTTCATAGCATGCTTTCATTTCATAAATCACAAAATATAGAATTACTTGCTACTTATTTCTCTGATGGTGATGCAACATTTATCAAACTTCCTCCTTCCAAGTTCATTTGAATATGATGATGATGATGATGATGATGATGATGATGATGATGATGATGATGATGATGATGATGATGATGATGGAGCTTATGGATTCTCAGCCATAAAAGCTAAGTATGTAAGGCAACTGACCAAAAAAAGTATGAGAGCTGGTTACAGTAAGAGCAAATTTTCCAAGTTATTCGCTTATTTATGAATTACATTGGGATATGGTTTATCCCACAAAAGGATCCTTTATTTGAGGCAAAATTACATGTACATGTTAACTTCATGAACATTCAAAGCAATGATTCATTGATGTTTCATTTTCACAACACAATGTGGAGAGAAGAAGCAAGAAGAAAACCTGTGGCAGGATTAAAGAGGAAGGGGTAGTTCTGCAAGAAGAGCTATGCTGATAAATGACAAAGTGATATCAGGGAGAATTCTACAGGGAATGAAATTGAAGGGTGTGGGTTGGCCGTGAGATGGGGGTGGGGTGGGGGACTGAGGATGGGAATGGGGCATGGAGATGAGTACCATACCATTTTCCCTCAGCTTGGAACGTAATAATTCTCCAGGGTAACAAAGTTCAGGGATTGGCATCCCGTGTCTCTGCCTCCGGGTGAACCCATCTGATTATCGTTCGTAGGCTGACCACTCATATGACAAAGCAGTCGTTCTTTTATACACTGTACTCACATTGGAGGAAGACAGAATGCCTATATCAAGTGCAGGCAAGGTTTCAGCGACAAAAGACCACACCAAAAAAGGATACGTATCTTCGCTCGAATTTCGCAAAAGCAGCAGTCACTATACTATAGTATAATAGTGACTACAGAGTACAGTGTGAGTGTGAGTGTATACTGTATTGCAACAGAGCGAAAATCGAAACAGAGTGAAATTGGAGATTTTACCTTAAAAGAGGCCGGTGCATTTGCAACGCGAAAGAGATTACGACGAAAACTGTCTTTTTGTTTTTTATGAGTTGACAGTTGCTGTTCATGACTACGGTCAAGCCTCAAGCCGTCAAGGTGCTCCCTCTGACCTCAGTCCTCACTCGGTGAGTCGGTCACAATGCGCTTATTTTGTTTTCACTTGTTGAAAGTTATTTATTTTAAAAAAGAGAGAAAAAAACATACCTTCGCTGTATTCATTAACAACTTCTTCCTCTAATGAATCGATTTCCTCAGAATTAACCTCCATGTCTTCGTCACACCCATCCCGGGTTTCTTTTGGATCATGGTCAACTCCATTTAGTTTCCCGTGCTCGTTTCCTTCGGCCATTTTGAAGTCATGTGATTGATTAGTGATCACATGACCTACTGCGTCATACTTCGCGGTGGAAGCGAGTTGAGCGGACTGTGTTAGGAGCCGTGAGTATTCCAATCCTTGCCATCCTCCTTGTTAACACGTTTCTAGACTTAAATTGTATTTTTTGTAGTGATTACAATATAATCTGGTTATTAAACGGTATATATAACAGTTCTGGCATGTTTGTATGCTGATTTTGTAAGTTTATAATTATAGGTAATGTACAGTGCATGATTCAAAATGGCGGCTGCTTGTAAGCATTATTTTTCCGTTTTCTCCGCCAAAAAATGATGAGAGTAGTGAAATGCACTGTGACGTAGTAGCTCTCAGCATCTGGATGAATATGTTAGATGAGGAAGTTGCACACATATCGACACTAATGCCAGTATTTCTTATAATTGATTCACACACCGCCTTCATTCTAAAATTTATACTAAATCAGTGCCTTGGCTTTGCTTTATCTCCACATTCAAGTTTCCATTAGGGAACTAAGTAACAGGTAATAAACGGAGTATTTCATTCTGTGCACATGTAAGGATCAATATTTGCAGCTAGGCTGTCGATTGTACACCGATCGAGTTAGCATTGCCTTGAAATCTACATATTATTTCCCCTTGGGCTTTGTTACGATGTACCCCCCTTGCTTTGCCGGCTGTGGCGTGTGGGTTGGAAGCATTAGCAGACCCACCGTGTCTTCCAAGACGACTCGTTGTAGTAAGAGGCGAATGACCAGGGGAAATCGTGATTTGAATTGATGTTGCTCCAACCAACTGCAGTGATATTCTTGTAGTCTTACGAGTTACGTAGGCTCCTTACCCTGTGGGTTGGAGGAGTAAGAATTGACCCACCGCGTCCCTACGTGGCTACGGCTACGCGATTCATAAGCGGCGAAAAACTATGGGATTCGACATTCGTGATTTGATTTGCGTTTACTCTGAACACTTCCAGTGATGTTCGTGCGCAGTGATTTTTCCGAGGCTGACAGGCCGTATAACTATAAGTATGATTGTACCAACATGAAGTGTGATACATGTATAAACAGACTGAGTAAACGACATTGCCGCAGTCATGTGACCAATATGGCAGACTGGTCTATAAATAGTTATAATTTGATTCCAGTTTCCTCCAAGATTTCAGATGTTTGCTTCAAACTTGGTTTTTGTCTGATTTGAACTTAAATTTAGCTCACTAACTAAATCTGTATGATTAGAACAATATGTTTAGAAATGCATTATTATAGAAATTATAGTGTTAAAAGTAGGTAGCGGCAGTCAAAATTTGGTTATGAAATGAGAATTTATGTTTTGATGTATATTTGAAGAACAATAAAAAACAAGCAAAACCAAATAAAAAGTAAGCGGATACCTTCATTGGTTCCTGAGATATTGGCATTTTAAGATATGCACTGTCGCGATGCCCTTTAAAACTGAAAAATGGGGCAACTTTAACAGCATAAAGCTACTACATAACAATGGCTTAGTCAATTCAGCCGTTGAGAATCAGTTCTCAGCAACCAGGAATAGCGAAATATCATTGTTTCAACACTCTAGTCTCATATTTGTTTAACCAGCAAGCACTAAAACTTTATGAAAAACACAACTGAAAACAAAACCAAACTGCACAGACAGGCAAGTTTAGGCCATCACAGAATTGAATTTATTTAAAGCAGCTGTCTGGAACTTCCAGATCTTACAAACAAACATGCATAGAACAAGCCCATTTTTGACTCACATGCGAAGCAAAAGTGAGTCTATGTACTCACCCGTGTCGTCCGTCCGGGCGTCCGTGAAAAACTTTAACGTTGGATTTTTCTCGGAGACTATTAAGTCTATCAACACCCAATTTGGCATGATGGTGTATGATGACAAGGCCTCAAAAAACATACATAGTGACTTGTCCTTGCTTCAAGGTCAAGGTCGCAGGGGCCATAAATGTTGTCTAAAAAACAGTCATTTTTCACATTTTCTCAATTTTCTCTAAAGTTTTTGAGATTGGATACCTCACCTATTTATGGTATATAGGGCAAAGTAAGCCCTATCTTTTGATACCAGTTTGGTTGACCTTGCTTCAAGGTCAAGGTCACAGGAGCTCTTCAAAGTTGGATTGTATACATATTTTGAAGTGACCTTGACCCTGAACTATGGAAGATAACTGTTTCAAATTTAACAATTATGTGGGGCACATGTTATACTTTCATCATGAGACACATTTGGTCACATATCATCAAGGTCAAGGTCACTTTGACCCTTATGAAATGTGACCAAAATGGGGTATGAACCACTAAAAGTGACCATATCTCATGGTAGAAAGTGCCAATAAGCACCATTGTGCTTCCTATGTCTTGAATTAACAGCTTGTGTTGCATGACCTTGGATGACCTTGACCTTGGGTCAAGGTCACATGTATTTTGGTAGAAAAAGGTGTAAAGCATTTCTTAGTGTATGATGTCATTGGTAGGTTTAGTTGTTTGACCTTGAAGGTCACCTGAAGGTCAATGTCATGTAAAGGTCAAGGTCAAGCATGTGAGTCGTATGGGCTTTGCCCT
>JAWQFJ010024574.1:20000-25896 GCA_034096865.1 Theodoxus fluviatilis | reverse complement strand
CACACACACAGCCACGCACGCACGCACGCACACATACACACACACACACACACACACACACACACACACACACACGCACAGCCACACAGTCACACACACACTCACACAGCCACACACACACACTCACACAGCCACTCACACACACACACACACACACACACACACACACACACACACACACACACACACACACACACACACACACACAGAGAAACGTAAACACGGGCGCGCGAGCGCATACATTAAGCACAAGTTTAGTGGGAGGAACAGATCTCGGACTTGCAGATACAGAGACAAAACTGACAGCCTGCAGTGCCAAAACGTAAAGTTAAGAGAAGGAGTAAAAAGTCTATACGAGCTACGTCCTCGACAGAAAAAAAGAGCTTTGTAAAGGTGGCAGAAGGCAGGAAAGACATTTGTGAGTGTCCAAGTCAAAAGGAACTAAACTCCTTAATTTTTTAAATATGTTTATATGAATCAAAACAGATCAGTCACACAAACATTACTAAGCTATCTAATAAGATTTTTAAACGGATTAAAAAGATTTTAGGATGTATTTACTCCATAATTTTGAGTAATTTGTTTCTAAAAGCTATTTTCCTGTTGGCATTAGTGCGGCTCTGTACCATGCAGTAAATTAAATTTTTCATTACAGATCATATCCTTTAAAAAAAAAGCGCAATGAAGTACACTTACCAAACTTTCAGAAAAAGAAAAAAATTCAAAATGCTTGATTTCTTTTCGGTGTTTTTGTCTTCTGAATACTGTTCAAGACAGATATTGCTGATGGCGCACACAGAGTAGGAAAATGCAAAAGACATGAAAGTTTCACCATCTCCTGTACTGTTTATTACCTCTGCCAAGGTTACGGTCGGTGCGTTATTCGGCAAAATAAATTTAAAAGTTCAAAACGGATTCTGATTGAATTTGGTGGAAGGTCAGAGTTTCACATAGGAAACAGTCCATTACATTTTGGAGGTTATATGTTATGTTGTTTTGGAATTGGACTCGTAAAGAGGGGTTTCACTGCGCATCATGGCGTTAATAAAGTCAAACTGTTCATTCCGCCAGCATATGCGTTCCATGCTCAGAGACTGCTAGCAGGCGCTAAAATGAACTAAACTTCGTAGCCTTAGGCCTGGCAAGTAGAACATCCTGCCTGAATTATACAGGTCAAGGAAGAGAAAGTGTGGCATCCTTGGCGGAGTTTTGCACTCTCAGAGTGCTTTTTATTGAATTAGTGATAACATCAAGCAACATAAGAGCAAGTAGAAGAGGAATAGAGGAACCTAAGAGCAAGTAGAAGAGGAACCCATCAGCCTCCACAGTTCCATGAGGCCATTGACTACAAAATCACTGGAGCTGATTGGACCAAGAGCTAGTCTTTCCCCAGCTATTCGCTGTGTACAAATCGCGTAGGGAGACGCGGTGAGTCTGTGACAGGAGTGGACCTCATCATGACATGGACGGAAGACACAAGATCGGGGAAATTGTGTATGTGGGGGGTATCGATCTAATGGAAAGGCAAGACAGACAACTATGGAAGTGAAAAGGGAAAGCAAGTGTCTAATCGAAGCGGAGCAAGCTGCTAGTGGTCGAGGGAAGTGTCGAGAAAAACGAAGGCCTACGTGTAATCACAGCAAAAAGGGACTACGACAGAAGCTTTGGAATATTCAACAACAAACGATGCTTTGTTCCGCATGACGCTGTTAAAAATATATTTCAAATCAAAACAAGAAGGAAGCGCGCATGGCCTCAGTTGATTTTCACCTCATCTCCGCTCTGATTGGCAGGTCGGAGAAAGAAGCTGCATTCTGATTGGCAGGTCAGGGAAAGAAGCTGCATTCTGATTGGCAGGTCAGAGAGAGCTCTTTCGCACCTAGTCTCGTGTTGTTTTGTGTTGTCCGCCAGTTTTCTTCGCTTTGCATGCAAGTGACTCAGCGCTTTTGCCTTTGTTTTACTTCACAGCGCTACTGGAGACGCTCCAACACATAGGAAGTCTTTAGACGAGAAGATTGCAAAGGTAGGAAAGTGCACAGATCCGTGTATATTGTGACTAGTCCTATTATCATATCAAAGATTATTGGTTACACAAAGGTAGTTCATGCCGAGCTTTTGCTATAAAAACTTCAAGACGCTCGGAAACGCAGCGCACCAAGCGGGAATGAATATGGGTGAATCAAGGGAAGTACTCACACCGCTTAGCGACATGGAAATTTGCTTGTTTATCGACGCGTTTCTGATGCGTTCCGATCATGTTTGTGAATAAATTTACGGCGTAATGTGTAATAAAAGGATTTGCTGCAATTATGGGGATGTTTTGGCTTTGTTTTTTGTAGCAGGCGTTGTGAAATCAAACGCGCACATAGGCCTATTAAATCTACATGGTGTTGATGGAACGATCTAATTTTCATTATTATCGAAGAATGCAAGCTTGTTTATCAACGTATACACCCCTGTGGAATATCTTTAGGAAATGCAAAGCATTACATGCCTGTCAAGAAGGTGATTTGCGGCCAGAAAGTCATTCGATGAAGTGAATTCAGTTGCTGCATGAGAGAAACGTCGACCTGCGTCGACCCAAAGATTATAGTATAGTCTTTGGTCGACCAGTGACCTGCTTTTCGATTTTTAGAATCTTTCACGACCTTTTGATGCAGTCAACATACAGCTTTGATAAATTAATGCTGTTCATGGCTTACAATTTTGACTCACATGCGAAGCAAAAGTGAGTCTATGTACTCACCCGTTTCGTCCGTCCGGGCGTCCGGGCGTCCGAACTCCCAGGCGTCCGGGCATCTAAAAACTTTAACGTTGGATTTTTCTCGGAGACTATTAAGTCTATCAATACCAAATATGGCATGATGGTGTATGATGACAAGGCCTCAAAAAACATACATAGTGACTTGTCATTGCTTCAAGGTCAAGGTCGCAGGGGCCATAAATGTTGTCTAAAAAACAGTCATTTTTCACATTTTCTCAATTTTCTCTGACGTTTTTGAGATTGGATACCTGACCTATCTATGGTCGACTTGTGACCTGCTTTTCGCTTTTTAGAATCTTTCACGACCTTTTGATGCAGTCAACATGCAGCTTTGATAAATTACTGCTGTTCATGGCTTACATTTTTTACTCACATGTGAAGCAAAAGTGAGTCTATGTACTCACCCGTTTCGTCCGTCCGGGCGTCCGGGCGTCCGGGCGTCCGAGCGCCCTGACTCCCAGGCGTCCGGGCATCCAAAAACTTTAACGTTGGATTTTTCTTGGAGATTATTAAGTCTATCAATACCAAATGTGGCATGATGGTGTATGATGACAAGGCCTCAAAAAACATACATAGTGACTTGTCATTGCTTCAAGGTCAAGGTCGCAGGGGCCATAAATGTTGTCTAAAAAACAGTCATTTTTCACATTTTCTCAATTTTCTCTGACGTTTTTGAGATTGGATACCTGACCTATATATGGTATATAGAGCTAAATAAGCCCTTTCTTTTGATACCAGTTTGGTTGACCGTGCTTCAAGGTCAAGGTCACAGGAGCTCTTCAAAGTTGGATTGTATACATATTTTGAAGTGACCTGAACACTGAACTATGGAAGATAACTGTTTCAAACTTAATAATTATGTGGGGGCATATGTTATACTTTTATCATGAGACACATTTGGTCACATATCATCAAGGTCAAGGTCCCTTTGACCATTATGAAATGTGACCAAAATGGGGTAGTGAACCACTAAAAGTGACCTTTAGCACCATTGTGCTTCCTATGTCTTGAATTAACAGATTTGTGCTGCATGACCTTGGATGACCTTGACCTTTGGTGAAGGTCACATGTATTTTGGTAGGGAAAATGTGTAAAGCATTTTTTAGTGTATGTCATTGGTAGGTTTAGTTGTTTGACCTTGACCTTGAAGGTCACCTGAAGGTCAAGGTCATATAAAGGTCAATGTCAAGCATGTGAGTCGTATGGGCTTTGCCCTTCTTGTCTTTGGATGGTTTTATATTATCCCCAAATACATCGTTTTCTGTGCAAAGTGAAGACATATCCGCCATATGATATTTCTACAGTGGGTAAAGATCTTGCAGTCCGCTGCAAGTTTTTGTCGCGATCACCAGTGCTTCGGACACGCACCGGTCATTCTGTGCACTGGACAGTGTGAAAGTGCATAGGACAGTCAGTGCATCAGACAGTCAGTGCATAGAACAGTCAGTGTGAAGGGCAGTTAATGCAAAGGACAGTCCGTGCATAGGACAGTCAGTGTGAAGGACAGTTGCGCAAACGTTTTGGCTCCACACACAACACTTCAAGAGTAGGTTCTACAATTTTGGAATGGGAGCTTAGGTTACTCCATCAAACACGTAACAGATAAATGATTTAAAAAAAAACAACAACACTTACCCAGCCTTGCACGAGCAATGAGGATGGTTGATCTTCTGCTTAGCAGCGTCAAGATGGAAAGAAAGTGGATGTGGTGCTTCATTTTTGACTCACATGCGAAGCAAAAGTGAGTCTATGTACTCACCCGTTTCGTCCGTCCGGGCGTCCGAAAACTTTAACGTTGGATTTTTCTCGGAGACTATTAAATCTATCAACACTCAATTTGGCATGATGGTGTATGATGACAAGGCCTCAAAAAACATACATAGTGCCTTGACCTTGCTTCAAGGTCAAGGTCGCAGGGGCCATAAATGTTGTCTAAAAAACAGCAATTTTTCACATTTTCTCAATTTTCTCTGACGTTTTTGAGATTGGATGACTCACCTATATATGGTATATAGTGCATCGTAAGCCCTATTTTTTGATACCAGTTTGGTTGACCGTGCTTTAAGGTCAAGGTCACAGGAGCTCTTCAAAGTTGGATTGTATACATATTTTGAAGTGACCTTGACCCTGAACTATGGAAATAACTGTTTCAAACTTAATAATTATATGGGGCACATGTTATACTTTCAGTATGAGACACATTTGGTCACATATCTTCAAGGTCAAGGTCACTTTGACCCTTATGAAATGTGACCAAAATGGGGTAGTGAACCTCTAAAAGTGACCATATCTCATGGAAGAAAGTGCCAATAAGCACAATTGTGCTTCCTATGTCTTGAATTAACAGCTTTGTGTTGCACGACCTTGGATGACCTTGACCTTGGGTCAAGGTCACATGTATTTTGGTAGGAAAAAGTGTAAAGCATTTCTTAGTGTATGATGTGATTGATATGTTTACTTATTTGACCTTGACCTTGAAGGTCACCTGAAGGTCAAGGTCATATAAAGGTCAAGGTCAAGCATGTGAGTCGTATGGGCTTTGCCCTTCTTGTTTCGCATTGATTTGAAGCACCGAGCTGTCACCTCCACCCTTTAATCCTCGTCTAAATAAAGTCTGTAGGACCTCCAGTAAACCTGGAGGGATAATCTTCTCGTATTACCGCTTTTTTGCGTCTGCTGGTAGGCGTTCAACATACTAAGAAGCCACTGTTTTGTGAAAGTAGGAAAAGATAACTCTGTTTGACTCGATTAGGCTCTTACATCAATCGATTTGAGGGGGGTGCTTTCGAGTTTACGACCTAAAGAAATCACTTTTTTTTCAAACCTCGATTCTGAAAATTGGACACATTTAATCGGACCTAACTTCCAGTAAGTGTGCAAAATATCAAGGACATCCGTCCAGCAGGTTTTGAGATATCAGCCGTTAAGTCGGATCTGACAGGCAGAGTTACACAATAAATTACGTCACGGTATTGATGACGTCACACATTTCGCAATTTCGCCATTCCATTAATCGAGTATTTGGGGAGGTGCTTTTGAGTTTACGACCTTAAAAATCCACTGTTTTTTCGAACCTTGATTCTGAAAATTTGATACATTCAATCGGACCTAACTTCCAGTAAGTGTGCAAAA
>JAWQFJ010024574.1:0-15000 GCA_034096865.1 Theodoxus fluviatilis | reverse complement strand
ATCCATTTATCCATCCATCCATTATACATCCATCCATCCTTCATATATCCATTCATCCATTCAACGTTTTTGCAGTTATAAGCATAAAAAGCATATGAAGTCCACCCCCCCCCTAAAACAAAGAGATAGGTAAATGGGCTGATGGATGGATATCCTAACGCGTAGACAAGATTAGATGAGATGAGATGTGATGAGATGAAATGAGATGAGATGAGATTAGAAAGCACGACGTTCTGTGGTGTAAAACCACCCCGAAACTACCAGCATTGATATACGGGTAGTAAAACCTTTGTACAATGTTCATTTACCTGCTTCATCTTCGTGCATTGATCGAGTAAAAATTCAAGCGCATCGAACGATTTTTTGACTCACATGCGAAGCAAAAGTGAGTCTATGTACTGAGCCGTGTCGTCCGTCCGTCCGTCCGTCCGGGCGGGCGGGCGTCCGTAAAAAACTTAAACGTTGGATTTTTCTCGGAGACTATTAAGTCTATCAACACCAAATGTGGCATGATGGTGTATGATGACAAGGCCTCAAAAAATATACATAGTGACTTGACCTTGCTTCAAGGTCAAGGTCACAGGAGCCATAAATGTGGTCTCAAAAACAGTCATTTTTCACTTTTCCCAATTTTCTCCCACGTTATTGAGAATGGCGACCTTAGCTACAAGTGGTATATAGGTCAAAGCAAGCCCTATCTTTTGATACCAGTTTGGTTGACCTTGCTTCAAGGTCAAGGTCACAGGAGCTCTTCAAAGTTGGATCGTATACATATTTTGAAGTGACCTTGACCCTGAACTATGGCAGATAACTGTTTCAAACTTAATAATTATGTGGGGCACATGTTATACTTTCATCATGAGACACATTTGGTCACATATCATCAAGGTCAAGGTCACTTTGACCCTTATGAAATGTGACCAAAATGTGGTAGTGAACCACTAAAAGTGACTATATCTCATGGTAGAAAGTGCCAATAAGCACCATTGTGCTTCCTATGACTTGAATTAACAGCTTTGTGTTGCATGACCTTGGATGACCTTGACCTTGGGTCAAGGTCACATGTATTTTGGTAGGAAAAATGTGTAAAGCCTTTCTTTGTGTATGATGTCATTGGTAGGTTTAGTTTGACCTTGACCTTGAAGGTCACCTGAAGGTCAATGTCATATAAAGGTCAAGGTCAAGCATGTGAGTCGTATGGGCTTTGCCCTTCTTGTTTCACTACTGTGGGATTTCTCACACATCCCATGCACGGTGTAATTGGGCAAACACGACAATCGCACAGTGGGATTCAATAGATGAAACCACAAAACGCATTAAATTCAAACTTTGTTGTATGTTAATGCATATAAGGACAGGCGGCGGGCCACAAAAGATGTGGAGTACTTTTCCCATCGTTCTCAAGCTTTTGTTTATTGACTAGAAAGGACTGGTGCCATGAGCTGCATCTCTAAACGGGAATAAAAGAAAAAGTGCCAAGCCTTCGTTGTGTTTCCTCAAAAGTCATCTGACATACTGCGCTTTCTTTCACACCATATCGCGGTGACAGCAGCGGAAGACGGATGAAATGCTCAATATTGTGTTGCAGAGACGTCCAGAAGAAAGTGGGCACTCTTTGGTTCACGGCCAATTTAACAACTTTGACGGCCATCAGTTCCATATATTAAATAAAATCAAATCAGCACAAATAGAAATGATGATTATGATTGCTCAACTTTATTCTTTCGCACCTTTCCCGTGCATTCAAGCGTGTGTTACCCTCGTATGCCTACAGGTATCGCTTCCAATGGTGGCTCTCAATTGGTCCTTTCACAGGAAACGTTCTACGCGGGATCATTTGGCATCTGAGATGGACAGGTGAGGTGATTCAGAACTGGACAATACTTTCGTAGTGCGAGAGTGAGACGCCTATGAACTGAGACTTAGCAGGCAGCGCATGCAGATATGACACGCGTGGGGAGCGCGACATTTCCTACCCGGGACGTTTTGTACCCGGGATGTTTCGTACCCTGGTCGTTTCCTACCCGGGACGTTTCCTACCCGGGACGTTTCCTACCCGGGACGTTTTGTACCCGTGACGTTTCCTACCCGGGACGATTCCTACCCGGGACGTTTCCTACCCGGGACGTTTTGTACCCGTGATGTTTCGTACCCGGGATGTTTTGTACCCGAGACGTTTTGTACCCGGAACGTTTCCTACCCGGGACGTTTCCTTCCCGGGACGTTTCTTACCCGGGACTTTTCCTACCCGGGACGTTTCCTACCCGGGACGTTTTGTACCCGTGATGTTTCGTACCCGGGACGTTTCCTACCCGGGACGTTTTGTACCCGTGATGTTTTGTACCCGGGACGTTTCCTACCCGGGATGTTTCCTACCCGGAACGTTTCCTACCCGGGACGTTTCCTACCCGGGACGTTTTGTACCCGTGATGTTTCGTACCCGGGACGTTTCCTACCCAGGACGTTTCCTACCTGGGACGTTTTGTACCCGTGACGTTTTGTACGCGTGATGTTTCGTACCCGGGACGTTTTGTACCCGAGACGTTTTGTACCCGTGATGTTTCGTACCCGGGACGTTTCCTACCCGGGACGTTTCCTACCCGGAACGTTTCCTACCCGGGACGTTTCCTACCCGGGACGTTTTGTACCCGTGACGTTTCCTACCCGAGACGTTTCCTACCCGGGACGTTTCCTACCCGGGACGTTTTGTACCCGTGATGTTTTGTACCCGGGACGTTTTGTACCCGAGACGTTTTCTACCCGGGACATTTCCTACCCGGGATGTTTTGTACCCATTTAGACAAGAAGGGAAACAAACTTTCAACAGATTCACATCAAGATAAGATCACAGTTGTAAATCATTGGCAAGATGGACAAAGCAATGGTATTGTCATTCTTTCACGCAGCTGAGAGAGAGAGAGAGAGAGAGAGAGAGAGAGGCAGAAAGAGAGAGAGAGAGAGAGAGAGAGAGAGAGAGAGAGAGAGAGAGAGAGAGGCAGAGAGAGAGAGAGAGAACTGACAGATGACAAATCTTTTATTCGATTAGGCCAGAGGCCTGTATCAAAACAAGGTTACAACGAATACAACAACAGTAACAAAACTCCCCCCCCCCCCCCCCCCCCCAGCCCCACCTCCCATCCATAAACCAAACGAGCAGAAGCACTTTGGATTAAGATGAAAAGACTCTGGATCCAAATAATAGGCTAGACTCCACCTGCTTAGTCAGGTGACAGTTTATTAATGTGTAACCGTTTAGGAGTGAAAGTAACCATCTCTTTCAGAAGGGGAATAATGGACATGGCTATTGGGAGGTAAATTGATCACAGTGGACTTTTGTTATATTTCATCGTCGTTTCACTTAGTTTGTATCAAAGCTTTATTGACTCACATGCGAAGCAAAAGTGAGTCTATGTACTCACCCGTTTCGTCCGTCCGGGCGTCCACGCGTCCGGGCGTCCGAAAACTTTAACGTTGGATTTTTGACTCACATGCGAAGCAAAAGTGAGTCTATGTACTCACCCGTTTCGTCCGTCTGGGCGTCCGGGCGTCCGGGCGTCCGAAAACTTTAACGTTGGATTTTACGTCTATCAATACCAAATGTGGCATGATGGTGTATGATGACAAGGCGTCAAAAAACATACATAGTGACTTGTCCTTGCTTCAAGGTCAAGGTCGCAGGGGCCATAAATGTTGTCTAAAAACAGTCATTTTTCACATTTTCTCCATTTTCTGTGAAGTTTTATGAGATTGGATACCTGACTTATACATGGTATATAGGGCAAAGTAATCCCTATCTTTTGATACCAGTTTGGGTGACCTTGCTTCAAGGTCAAGGTCACAGGAGCTCTTCAAAGTTTGATTGTATACATATTTTGAAGTGACCTTAATCCTGAACTATAAAAGATGACTTTTCTAAACTTCATAACACTGTAGTACACATGTTATACTTTCATAATAGGTCACCTGTGTTGTCCGTCCGGGCGGTTAGGCGTCCGTCCGGGTGTCCGGGCAGACCAGGCGTCCGGGCGTCCTTTAATCCGTTAAAAACTTTAACGTTGGATTTTTCTCGGAGACTATTAAGTCTATCAACACCCAATTTGGCATGATAGTGTAGGATGACAAGGCGTATAAAAACATACGTAGTGAATTGACCTTGCTTTAAGGTCAAGGTCACAGGAACTCTTTAAAGTTGGATTGTATACATATTTTGAAGTGACCTTAACCCTGAACTATGGAAGATAACTCTTACTCACTTCATGACATTATAGTACACATGTTATACTTTTATCATGAGACACACTTGGTCACATATCATCAAGGTCAAGGTCACTTTGACCCTTATGAAATGGGACCAAAATGGGGTAGTGAACCACTAAAAGTGACCATATCTCATGGTAGAAAGTGCCAATAAGCACCATTGTGCTTCCTATGTCTTGAATTAACAGCTTTGTGTTGCATGACCTTGGATGACCTTGACCTAGGGTCAAGGTCACATGCATTTTGGTAGGGAAAATGTGTAAAGCATTCTTAGTGTATGATGTCATTGGTAGGTTTAGTTGTTTGACCTTGACCTTGCAGGACATCTGAAGGTCAATGTCATGTTAAAGGTCAATGTCATGTAAAGGTGAAGGTCAAGCATGTGAGTCATATGGGCTTTGCCCTTCTTGTTTTTCTCTTTCTTCGAGAGGTTGTGGGTTCGAACCCGACCTGGCTTTTTGTGTCAGAAAGTGACTCTTACTCCCTCCCTCCCTCCCTCTCTCCCTCCCTCCCTCCCTCCCTCCCTCCCTCCCTCCCTCCCTCCCTCCCTCCCTCCCTCCCTCCCTCCCTCCCTCCCTCCCTCCCTCCCTCCCTCCCTCCCTCCCCCCCTCCCCCCCTCCCCCCCTCCCTCCCTCCCTCCCTCCCTCCCTCCCTCCCTCCCTCCCTCCCTCCCTCCCTCCCTCCCTCCCTCCCTCCCTCCCTCCCTCCCTCCCTCCCTCCCTCCCTCCCTCCCTCCCCCTCTCCCCTTCCTCACCTCCTTCCTCCCTCCCCATACCTCCCTTTCCCTCCCTCCCTCCCTCCCTCCCCTCCCTTTCCCTCCCTACCTCCCTCCCTCCCTCCCTCTCCCTCCCTTTCCCTCCCTTCCTCCTTCTCCCTCCCTCCTTGATATCGAAACCTGTTTTTGTACTTAAATCTTCTTTCTTGTGCACGGCACATGTAGGTTGACTTTTCAATAATGTTCATGGCAAGCTCAAACGACATTTTTTTAAATGTTCCATGTTTTGCCAAAACAAATAGGTGTTCCATTCAATTGTGAATTGACAACGCATATCAATGCATATTTGGACATCTTCTGTTTACAGCAAAGGAGTATCTGGACGACGAAGGTAAGTTAGAAACTGTAGGTTTTAAACTTGTCTTTGACTTGACATTATCGACATTGAATCATAAATAAGTTGACATTTCGAGGGCTTGCTTTTACAGTACCAAAGACCGCACATCGCGAAGACCGCGCACTTCGACATATGTTTTGGGCAAGATTTCTGTCAGTGATCTCCCCATTGCAGCATGAGCCAATTGTGTGTTGTGTCGTCTCACCACTTGTATGAATGGAATATATAATGGTGTATCGATGACAGTTTCCACGATGTGTGTCAGGTCTTTGGAATGTTTGTTGAAAGATAAGATGTTTATCCCTCCACGGCTGATTTTTCAAAAACTACTGGACGGATTTCTTTGACATTTTGCACACTAACTGGAAGTTAGGTCCGATTGAATGTATCAAATTTTCAGAATGGAGGCTTGATGAGAAAGTGGTTTTTAAGGTCGTACACTCGACATCGCCTCCCCAAATACTCCATTCATGGAATGGCCAAATTGGGAAATGTGTGACGTCATCAACAACGTGACGTCATTTGCGAGTAGAGTTTTGAGAAGAATGAATTTGGAGAACATTGGTGAAAGGATAAAGAAGGTATTTTGACTCACATGCGAAGCAAAAGTGAGTCTATGTACTCACCCGTTTCGTCCGTCCGGGAGTCTGGGCGTCCGGGCGTCCCGGCGTCCGGGTGTCCGGGCGTCCGAAAACTTTAACGTTGGATTTTTCTCAGAGACTATTAAGTCTATCGATACCAAATGTGGCATGATGGTGTATGATGACAAGGCCTCAAAAAACATACATAGTGACTTGACATTGCTTCAAGGTCAAGGTCGCAGGGGCCACAAATATTGTCTAAAAAACAGCCATTTTTCACATTTTCTCAATTTTCTCTAAAGTGGTTGAGATTGGATACCTGACCTACATTTGATATATAGGGATAAGTAAGCCCTATCTTTTGATACCAGTTTGGTTGACCTTGCTTCAAGGTCAAGGTCACAGGAGCTCTTCAAAGTTTGATTGTATACATATTTTGAAGCGACCTTGCCCCTGAACTATGGAAGATAACTGTTCCAAACTTCATAACATTGTAGTACACATGTAATACTTGTATACTAGGTCACCCGTGTCTTCAGTCCGAGCGTCCAGGCGTCCGGGCGTCGGGACGTCCGGGTGACCTGTAATCCGTAACAAACTTTATCGTTGGATTTTTCTCTGAGACTATTAAGTCTATCAACACCCATATTGGCAGGGTGGTTTAGGATGACAAGGGGTACAAAAACATACACAGTAACTTGACCTTGCTTCAAGGTGAAGGTCACAGGAGCTCTTTAAAGTTGGTTTGTATACATATTTTGAAGTGACCTTGACCCTGAACTATGGAAGATAACTCTTCCAAACTTCATACCGTTATAGTACACATATTATGCTTTTATTATGAGACACAATTAGTCACATATCATCAAGGTCAAGGTCACTTCGACCCTTATGAAATGTGACCAAAATGGGGTAGTGAACCACTAAAAGTGACCATATCTCATGGTAGAAAGTGCCAATAAGCACCATTGTGCTTCCTATGTCTTGAATTAACAGCTTTGTGTTGTATGATCTTGGATGACTTTGACCTTGGGTCAAGGCCACATGTATTTTGGTAGGGAAAATGTGTAAAGCAGTTCTTAGTGTATGATGTCATTGCTAGGTTTAGTTGTTTGACCTTGAGCTTGAAGGTCACCTGAAAGTCAAGGTCATGTAAAGGTCAAGGTCAAGCATGTGAGTGGTATGGGCTTTGCCCTTCTTGTTAAAATAAATATTGAGTCCTCACCTGACGTAGTCACATAAGGCTGATGGACCCTTAGACGATATCATTCATTCATTCATTCATTCATTCATTCCTTCATTCATTCATTCATTCATTCATTCATTCATTCATTCATTCATTCATTCATTCATTTATTTATTCCTTTATTCCTTTATTCATTCATTCATTCATTCATTCATTTATTCATTCATTCGTTCGTTCATTCACACGAAAAAAAGTGAAAAAGGAATCATGAGGATACATAGCAAAATGAGTGTCAAGGTTCGCGGAGCTTTTCGTTAAAAAGTAGCAAAATATCAGGAGAAATTAATGTGATTCATCTCGATGTATCGTTGTTTTTCGTTTCCGCAGCTCATTCAATGCAAAACATTTGGAACTTTGTGCTGAAAGGGTCCCATGCAAATGCACAAATAGTGTTAAAATGACTGTCAATTTGCACGAACAAAAAACATTTCATCTTAGTCATGATTTTGATTTTTGAATAAAAACTATTCCGACCAAAAAAGTTGCTCTCTCATTTCACCGTTTTAGACTTGCTTTGATAGCGACACGCCTTGTAGCATGAGATTCCTGGGTTGTGTTATCCTGACTCATTTTATGATTATACCATTACTTTCAACTTGAGAGACAACCCACTGCTTCAGACACCACTGACGGTGTGAAGAAGTCATGTTTTTTTCTTTGTATTGCAGGAGGGACAATGTCAAAGACACACGGTATGTCAGCAACTGCATCTTTCATGTGATAAGTTGCAATATTGCCTCAAAAACGCGGTAGACTGCAAAACAGATGTTAGTCGTTAACTCTTTACATTTGTAGATGCCATGTTCATAATGGCTTGTTGCAACTGGTGTAGTTTCTCAACAACGAAGAAAATCTCTTATGATTTCGGGCGTAAAAATATTTAGCAAATAACACAAACTAAAAGGACCCAGTTGCAGTGGAGCTGGTGCAACAGGACAAATATGCCTCAGAGTAATTATCGACTGTAGACTCACATGGAAGGAAATTTGTATTTTGAGTTGCCGTAGATTTGCTGTTCTCCTCTTACGACATGGTTACCTGCGGTGTTGGACATTTGAGCGCTTTGGCAGGCCAAAAGAGCGACAAAAAAGACTATTTGAGCGCCAGTGCAACCCATTTGAGCGACAGGATGCTAACCCCTTTGAGCAAATATATAAGACAGGGGTGACCAAAAGAGTGACTCTACAAAAGTCCTTTAAATGCAGGTTTACTTTATTTCTTAAAAATTCATAATATGTGGCAACAAATCTACAGACTAAATGAATCACACCAACATTCGTCGGCATTTCGTGCGTATGACATGTCGTCGCACACCGAGCTGTTCACTACAACTGAATTCATTCACAACATATTTTTGCAGTACACTATTTCCTCATGAATAGAAACAGCCGTGAATGCTATTCAACTCAACTGAATACATTCGCAATCAAATGTCTGCAGTATTTCCACATAGAAACAGTCGTGAATGTTAGCGCTCAAATATCCCATGGAAAACTAGAATTCTGTCGCTCAAATGGCCTTCCGGGGGTCGATGCTAAACAAAAAACAAAGTGATCGACACTCAAATGTCCATATGCCGCCATGTGCAACGTGTTGATGCATGCCATGCCCTAATGTGTCAGTGCTCAAGCGATTTCCTACATGCAGCATGATTGAAGGACTTGTTATGTTGCTGTATTCAGTGATATGATATGATGTTACGTTGTGTTTTGTTGTGTTATGCTGTTTCATGTCAAACTGTTACGTTATGCTATTTTCTACTGTTACCAAAGACATTACACTAGGTTGCGGCAGTCAAAATTTTGTTACGAAATGAGAATTTATGTTTTGATGTATATTTGAAGAACAATACAAAACAAGCAAAACACACAAAAAGTAAGCGGATACCTTTATTGGTTCCTGAGATATTGGCATTTTAAGATATGCGCTGTCGCGATGCCCTTTAAAACTAAAAAATGGGGCAACTTTAACAGCATAAAGCTACTACATAGTAATGGCTTATTCAATTCAGCTTTTGAGAATCAGTTCTTAGAAACCAGGAATAGCAAACAATCTTTTTTTCAACAATCTAGTCTCATATTTGTTTAACCACCAAGCACTGAAACTTTACAAAAAACACAACTGAAAACAAAACCAAACTGCACGGGGGGCAGGTTTAGGGTATCACAGAATTGCATTTATTTAAAGCAGCTGTCCGAAACTTTTAGATCTTACAAACAACATGCATAGAACAAGCCCATTTTTTTCATGAGATTATTGCAAGAAGTCTTTGACAAATTCACTGCCAAAGTCAGGAAAAACATCAATTTGACCGGCGTCTGGACGTTCTGCCATGTACATATATGTAAAGCTTCATAAGTATTGAACTATATACAGTATCTTTACCAAATTTTGAGACATTGCACATTATGCATTTATTTACATATCTACATAATGTGGAATTGAAAGCTGGAAAAATATGAAAAATAAGGGTGAAAAAATGTATTTAAAAAATAGAAAAGTTGGATTTTTTTGTCTGTACACACACAACAACTGTCATAACTTTTGAACCAATTGATGGATTTACCTCAAATTTGAAAGCAAATAAAAAATAACAAGATTTGCTCTTATGGACACTGAAAAGGGACAATTGTTCTGAAAAGAACCCCTTCAGGCTTCAGCACCGAGCAAGCCCCCCCCCCCCCCCCCCAAAAAAAAAAAAAGAATAATAAAGTTAGCAAGCAAGCACAGACTGTCATTTCAATTTACAGCGAATTTTCAAACAAGTACTCCTTAAAATGATGATACTTTTGTCCCAAATTGTCTGGTGCTTCAACCATGAACGCACGCAGAATGTAGTAATCGAGCACGCGTCTACACAACGCCATTGCGGTCTGATGTACACACAAACAGGTGGAAAATTTCCGTCCGTTTTCTCCTTTCAAGCGCACAATCCGGGCGCTAGATAAAAAGTACAGTCATCGTACATTAACATAGAATATAGCGTTGGAAAGGGGAAATTTTGTAGAATCCGAGGGTGTCTGTACGAAATTGATCGGAAAAGCGGGAGTGAGCAAATTTTAACAAAATGTCCGATGACGTTCGAACTTTAATCCATAACTCATCTTTCAATTTTCACCGGAAGTTCAAACATACACCGAACGAAAGAGCAATCTTTCCTCTAATGAGTTGTAAAGTGTCAACTTGATTCAATGAGAAACTTCGACGGACAAGTGTTTAGAAGAGACCAACCCGAGTTGCGAAATGCAATCTCCATCGTGCCACCGCAAGTCGGTAGCGGGCGGAGGGTGTTTTTACGTAATTGGCTTGTATTTTCTCAGCGGAAATCCAACACAAAATTACACACATGTTCTT
Source organism: Theodoxus fluviatilis (assembly GCA_034096865.1). Classification (NCBI taxonomy): domain Eukaryota; kingdom Metazoa; phylum Mollusca; class Gastropoda; order Cycloneritida; family Neritidae; genus Theodoxus; species Theodoxus fluviatilis. The sequence goes on along the minus strand of JAWQFJ010024574.1, from coordinate 4,450 downwards.
GAAACCTTCATAAACAACTTTCATTCTTATTTTTATTCACAATATTTTGTGGATTGTCCACAATTAGCCATGAAAGTGAAGTGGTATTGCCAAGTGCATTTTGGCTAGTACGCCGTACTAGTACTAGTACTCGGAGCGCAAAGAAGGCACTTGCGTTGCTACAGACACTGTCGATTTGATACAAATTACCACGGAATCCTACCACTGGTTTAAAAATAAAAAGACAACTCAGAAAGACTTAAATCTTTCATGTTACGTTGGTATTTTGTGTTAATAATATGTGCGAATCCTGGAAAAAGTGGATTTTATCGAACCGACGGCCACTTCCGGTCTAATGAAATTTCTTCGAACATCGCGTCTATTTAGCACTCGCTGAAAGCCCCAGCTTCTACAATATTTTCCCCAATATGTGCAAAATATTGCAATAAAATCTTCCTAAATGATTGTTCTAGCATAAACTGAAACAAAACCCCCAAAACACTTATCCATTTCAGTTGATTTGTCCGTCGAAATCGCATCCGCTCTTCGCTCGCCATGTTGAAATGCACGCGTGCCGGACGATTGAAAACCGCGCGAGGGGCTATGCAAGTCGATTGACTTGGGTGAAAAGTACACGTAATGAAAACATTAACCCAGTATCTCATTCAAACGAGAATGGATTCGTCTTTACTTTTCTGTCAGTTGGGTGGTGAGATATTGCGTATTTATTGCAGAATCGTTGAAAACTATCACAGTTTGCAGAAAAATGGAAGCTACACGCACATTTTTACTAAAAACAAAATTCATAATAGCACCATTGGAAAGATCGTTCTCTCGTGGTCATTTTGGTACAATATATAGACGCGAAGTGCACATGTCCTTCACACCCAAAGCCCACAACGACAAGTAGCCTGCAATGGTAAACAGCAACCGCATTCGTGCGTCGCGGCCAAAACCGCTGCAGTGGCGTTTTGCATGGTCTGCTATTTTTATTGGTGTGAGATAAATATTTAATCAATCAAAATAAATTCAACTGCAATCAAAAGATAAAAGATCATTCTATTATTTGGTCGAAGGTTAAAAAGATCAGTGAACTAGTAGCTGAGATCTGACCCTGGGAAAATGGCCAAAAATCGGAAAATCTTCACAATGTTGGTCAGATTTCCGGGGGCCTGCCGCAACCTACATTACACAGAAATTCGTGGAATTCCTTCATAACCTTCAAGTACAAAAGCGAAGATGCGAAAGAGCTGCGTCCCTTAACTAGGGGGCTGTTATTCACGCGGCACCTAGAAGCCTACCTTAGTAACCTCTCTTACCCTGTGGGTATGGAAAGGAGGTTGGTACCGGACCCTGTGGGTATGGAAAGGAAGTTAGTACCAGATCCTGTTGGTATGAAAAGGAGGTTGATGCTAGATTCATTTTGCTTGGAAAGAGTTTTGTACCAGATTCTGAAGGTACGGAATGGAGATTTGTACCAGATCCGTTGAGCATGGTGAGGAGGTTGGTACCATATTATGTGGGTATGGAAATGAGGTTGGTACCATATTCTATGGGTATGGAAAGGAGGTTGGTACCGGACCCTGTGGGTATGGAAAGGAGGTTGGTACCGGACCCTGTGGGTATGGAAAGGAGGTTGGTACCATATTATTTGGGTATGGAAAGGAGGTTGATGCCATATTATTTGGGTAAGGAAAGGAGGTTTGGTGCCATATTATTTGGGTACTGAAAGGAGGTCGGTGCATTATTTATTGGGTAAGGAAAGGAGGTTGGTACCATATTATTTGGGTATGGAAAGGAGGTTGGTACCATATTATTTGGGTACTGAAAGGAGGTTGGTACCATATTATTTGGGTATGGAAAGAAAGTTGGTGCCATAGTATTTGGGTACTGAAAGGTGGTTAGTACCAGACCCTGTGGGCATGTGGGCGCGTGGCATCAGGCAGAGGCTGCTGAATGTCCGCTGCTAAGGCTGCTTTCATCATGTTTGGTGCAGGAGGCAGTCAATGGGTGGGGCAGTGGGGCTAGAGATTGGGATGGAGGGGTGAATGGAGGTTAAGAGCTACAGGAGTGGGGTGAGGGGGGTGGTTCAAGTTCAAGGTCACAGGTGCTCTTTAAAGTTGGATTGTATGCATATTTTGAAGTGACCTTGACCCTGAACTATGGAAGATAACTCTTCCAAACTTCATACCATTATAGTACACATGTTATACTTTTATTATGAGACACAATTAGTCACATATCATCAAGGTCAAGGTCACTTCGACCCTTATGAAATGTGACCAAAATGGGGTAGTGAACCACTAAAAGTGACCATATCTCATGGTAGAAAGTGCCAATAAGCACCATTGTGCTTCCTATGTCTTGAATTAACAGCTTTGTGTTGCATGATCTTGGATGACTTTGACCTTGGGTGAAGGCCACATTTATTTTGGTAGGGAAAATGTGTAAAGCAGTTCTTAGTGTATGATGTCATTGCTAGGTTTAGTTGTTTGACCTTGAGCTTGAAGGTCACCTGAAAGTCAAGGTCATGTAAAGGTCAAGGTCAAGCATGTGAGTGGTATGGGCTTTGCCCTTCTTGTTAAAATAAATATTGAGTCCTCACCTGACGTAGTCACATAAGGCTGATGGACCCTTAGACGATAACATTCATTCATTCATTCATTCATTCATTCATTCATTCATTCATTCATTCATTCATTCATTCATTCATTCATTCATTCATTCATTCATTCATTCATTCATTCATTCATTCATTCATTCATTCATTTATTCCTTTATTCCTTTATTCATTCATTCATTCATTCATTCATTTATTCATTCATTCGTTCGTTCATTCACACGAAAAAAAGTGAAAAAGGAATCATGAGGATACATAGCAAAATGAGTGTCAAGGTTCGCGGAGCTTTTCGTTAAAAAGTAGCAAAATATCAGGAGAAATTAATGTGATTCATCTCGATGTATCGTTGTTTTTCGTTTCCGCAGCTCATTCAATGCAAAACATTTGGAACTTTGTGCCAAAAGGGTCCCAAGCAAATGCACAAATAGTGTTAAAATGACTGTCAATTTGCACGAACAAAAAGCATTTCATCTTAGTCATGATTTTGATTTTTGAATAAAAACTATTCCGACCAAAAAAGTTGCTCTCTCATTTCACCGTTTTAGACTTGCTTTGATAGCGGCACGCCTTGTAGCATGAGATTCCTGGGTTGTGTTATCCTGACTCATTTTATGATTATACCATTACTTTCAACTTGAGAGACAACCCACTGCTTCAGACACCACTGACGGTGTGAAGAAGTCATGTTTTTTTCTTTGTATTGCAGGAGGGACAATGTCAAAGACACACGGTATGTCAGCAACTGCACCTTTCATGTGATAAGTTGCAATATTGCCTCAAAAACGCGGTAGACTGCAAAACAGATGTTAGTCGTTAACTCTTTACATTTGTAGATGCCATGTTCATAATGGCTTGTTGCAACTGGTGTAGTTTCTCAACAACGAAGAAAATCTCTTATGATTTCGGGCGTAAAAATATTTAGCAAATAACACAAACTAAAAGGACCCAGTTGCAGTGGAGCTGGTGCAACAGGACAAATATGCCTCAGAGTAATTATCGACTGTAGACTCACATGGAAGGAAATTTGTATTTTGAGTTGCCGTAGATTTGCTGTTCTCCTCTTACGACATGGTTACCTGCGGTGTTGGACATTTGAGCGCTTTGGCAGGCCAAAAGAGCGACAAAAAAGACTATTTGAGCGCCAGTGCAACCCATTTGAGCGACAGGATTCTAACCCCTTTGAGCAAATATATAAGACAGGGGTGACCAAAAGAGTGACTCTACAAAAGTCCTTTAAATGCAGGTTTACTTTATTTCTTAAAAATTCATAATATGTGGCAACAAATCTACAGACTAAATGAATCACACCAACATTCGTCGGCATTTCGTGCGTATGACATGTCGTCGCACACCGAGCTGTTCACTACAACTGAATTCATTCACAACATATTTTTGCAGTACACTATTTCCTCATGAATAGAAACAGCCGTGAATGCTATTCAACTCAACTGAATACATTCGCAATCAAATGTCTGCAGTATTTCCACATAGAAACAGTCGTGAATGTTAGCGCTCAAATATCCCATGGAAAACTAGAATTCTGTCGCTCAAATGGCCTTCCGGGGGTCGATGCTAAACAAAAAACAAAGTGATCGGCACTCAAATGTCCATATGCCGCCATGTGCAACGTGTTGATGCATGCCATGCCCTAATGTGTCAGTGCTCAAGCGATTTCCTACATGCAGCATGATTGAAGGACTTGTTATGTTGCTGTATTCAGTGATATGATATGATGTTACGTTGTGTTTTGTTGTGTTATGCTGTTTCATGTCAAACTGTTACGTTATGCTATTTTCTACTGTTACCAAAGACATTACACTAGGTTGCGGCAGTCAAAATTTTGTTACGAAA
>JAWQFJ010024571.1:0-30000 GCA_034096865.1 Theodoxus fluviatilis | reverse complement strand
TTTTTCCTTCTCATGCTACCATTCCTGTAGTCACCCTGACTGTTACCTAAACCCCAACTGCTCTTTTTAGTGCTTCCTAGTGGTCTCTGAGAGTGGAAAACATATGCCAGCTTGCAGCACACAGCACACGCCAGCCTACAGCAGTAAAATTTATATTTATGGCTGTAATTTCAAAATGAGATGACATATAACCACCAAATTTTAATGAGTTGTTCTTTGGGTGAAACCCTTACCTTGCACCAGATTTCATCAGAATCCATTAGGAATTATTTTAGTTATTTTGCCAAATAACTAATGAACTTACAAACAAACAAACTAACCCACCATAAAACATGACCTCCTTGGTGGAGGTAATAAGTCAAGTCAGGCCTATACCCACTGATCCTTTTTTGTGTGGCCGTGTTACCTAAACCACGACTTTTTGTTTTGGTGTGTGTGTGTGTGTGTGTGTGTGTGTGTGTGTGTGTGTGTGTGTGTGTGTGTGTGTAGTGTGTGTGTGTATATATGTGTGTGTGTAGGTTTTTTTCCTATGGGACATTTTTATCAATACTGTCACCTCAGATGGTTGCCTGTATCTCTGATCTTCTCCTCTCAGCCTGCAGCTGTCTATGCCAACAACAACAGCAGTCCTTCTCCTGGAGGGAGCACCAATGGACTGCAAGGTGGAAAGTCAGCACGACTTGCCCGCAAAAGTTCTCGTGATGAAAACTCCTTCATTGGGCGTCTCCTGACCATCAGGTGAAAAAGTCAACTGTAAACTGATACTTTCTGATGAGAAGGTTCACCACAAACTTTGGCCATTTCATGTGAGATTGTCAGCAGTAGATTTTAGGATTTTCTGGTGATATAGGCAACAGGAGACCTAGGAAATTTCAGGTGAGATAGTTGACAGAAAACTTTTTAAGTTTCAGCTGAAATTGTCAACAGTAAATTTTTTTTTTTAAGACGAGATAGTCAACGTTAAATTTGTAGAATTTCAGGTGAGATAGGCAAGTGTAAACTAAGAACTTCGAGTAAAACTGCCCACTAGAAACTTAGGATTTTACAAGTAAGATGGTCAACATTAAACTGTTGGAATTTTGGGGGTGTGGTAGTCAACAGTATAATTAAGGAACTGAGCAGGAAAATGGCTGACATCTCTTATTAGCAAAATGTATGAGCTTTTATACTTCATTCAAGAGCTTTCAGTAGCTTAACTGCAAATGTTTTGCATAGAAAAGAGAAGTCATCCTGATATGTAGTTGCTTGTCTGCCTCAGTCCTCATACCTCAGCTGAGGGTGACTTGCAGCAAATCTGGAAAGTTTTTTCTGGGAAATGGAGGGGAAAGATGGACAGTTGTTCTTGTAGCTTTTACTTTTGCTTTTGTTTTGAAAATGAGAGTATAGAATGCATACATGTGGTGTGTAGGAAGGGTTATGGAGGCAGTGACTGGGGTTGTTTGCATGTCTCAGCCCAAGTATGACATGGAATCTTGGCTTAGCATGTGAACGAAAGAGAACTAAGGACCAATAGTTGATAAATGAAGGATGGAGTAGCTCATGTTTCCATTACTGATCCTAGCCTCCCTGCATCCCCCATCATCCCCACTCAATCCATTCCACACCTCCTTCCTCTCTCTCTCTCTCTCTCTCTCTCTCTCTCTCTCTCTCTCTCTCTCTCTCTCTCTCTCTCTCTCTCTCTCTCTCTCTCTCTCTCTCTCTCTCTCTCTCTCTCTCTCTCTCCCTCTCCCTCTCCTCTCTCTCTCTCTCTCTCTCTCTCTCTCTCTCTCTCCACAGCTCATTATCATCCAGGTCCAGATGATCCGAGGGAGTAGTAATGTCCTAAAGTACTGCTTGAAATGGAAAATCTAAGAAATTCTTTGCAGTTTTTACTAGAAATTGTTACTGAAGTCGGTCAGAAATGAATAGACCTAAAATCCATAAAATGAATAGATAGTGATACTGAATATATTGTACTAGAATTATGAATATGCAGACTTTAAGGGAAACAGTTTTCATTTCTGTACTGACCTAGTGTCGTACCAAACCAAACAAAACCAAACTAAAAAGTTGCCCTTGCAGCCCAGCTGAGGAGCTGAAATTCAGCACTGATGATGGTGCCAAGGAACCCTATGACATCATATCCCTAACCAACACGCTGCCTTACTCAATCGCTTTCAAGGTGAGAGCAAGGAGTGAGTGGTCCCTAACCAATATGCTGCCTACTCTATTGCTTTCTAGGTAAGAATAAGGAGTTCATCCCTAACCAACATGCTGCCTTACTGTATTGCTGTCAAGGTAAGAATAAGGAGTTCATCCCTAGCCAACATGCTGCCTTACTGTATAGCTGTCAAGGTAAGAATAAGGAGTTCATCCCTAACCAACATGCTGCCTTACTGTATTGCTGTCAAGGTAAGAATAAGGAGTTCATCCCTATCCAACATGCTGCCTTACTGTATAGCTGTCAAGGTAAGAATAAGGAGTTCATCCCTAGCCAACATGCTGCCTTACTGTATTGCTGTCAAGGTAAGAATAAGGAGTTCATCCCTAGCCAACATGCTGCCTTACTCTAAAATCTAATCAACATGCTGCCTTACTCTAAAATCTAACCAACATGCTGCCTTACTCTAAAATCTAACCAACATGCTGCCTTACTGTAAAATCTAACCAACATGCTGCCTTACTGTATAGCTGTCAAGGTCCCTAACCAACATGCTGCCTTACTGTAAAATCTAACCAACATGCTGCCTTACTGTATAGCTGTCAAGGTAAGAATAAGGTGTTGGTCTTTGGGACTTTCATTGTTTTTGTGCACTGCTCTGCAGCATTTGTATCATTCTTAGTGGTTTACACATTTAGAGTAATAAAAGTGTTGGGACGAGGGGAATATTGAGAGAGAGAGAGAGAGAGAGAGAGAGAGAGAGAGAGAGAGAGAGAGAGAGAGAGAGAGAGAGAGAGAGAGAGAGAGAGAGAGAGAGAGAGCATTGCTTTTAAGAAAGGGTTGCTGAAAGAAAGGCAGATTTTGATGTTCAAATTACAAAAATGTAATTATGTGTGGATACACAAGACAGCTTGACTAAGTGATAGTGACAGGCATGTGTAGTTATTGATAATGCTGTTTATTTCCAGGTGAAAACAACGTCGCCAGAGAAGTACAGGGTGCGGCCAAGCTCAGGTGTGGTGAATGCTGGCTCCTGTGCTGAAGTCTATGTCTATCTGCAGCCAGGTCAGTCCCTTTGCCTCCAGGAAGACTGGAGTTCAGTTCTCAGTGGAGAAAACATGTATCTTGTCTAAATTTATGGAAATAATGTCAGAAAGAATATTGTTATATTTTATATTTTAATCCATTCATCAGAAGTGATTTGATGATAATACAGAAAATCTATGGCTTTCAATGTCATACGTGCATGATGCAGGGTGATTTAAAAAAAATAAAACATGTATTAATAGTAATAAAAAGCCTACATAGCTGCAGACTTGTTGTAAATTCACACAGGAATTATTTCAAGGCCTAAACAGCCACAGCCTAGGGGCAGGTAACACAGCAGTGACGATGAGGAGGACTTTGAAACAGGATGAGCAGACGGGGAAAACTGCAGAGCTGACTGAGTGCGGTTTTCCTCGGGCAGGTTTTCATAACACAGTACACAAGGACAAGTTCCTTGTCATGGCTATGGAGCTGACAGACGAGTCAGGAGACAACATTGCAGACTTGTGGCGCTCCGCTCCCAAGGAAAACATCATGGAACACAGGTGAGCATGGATGGAGAGGAACCTGTGCCTGCCTCACAGACATTTTTTTTCTTTTCTTATTTGTGTGGAACTCTTGATTGCTTGACGTCTTTCTCAGTTCTAGGTGCATCGGTTGAAGTAGTCTTTCTGGCTCTCTTTTGAGAGAAGTGTTGCTGGAGTCAGGTGAGGTCTCTCTCATTTCTGGCTCAACACATTTCATCTTACAGTGCTTGATGGCATGTCACTTCGACAGCTTTTATGTATATTTTATTGGAACCTTTTCCTCAAGAGGAAATGGGTTTTGATGTGAACTGACTCTCCCTTTCCCTCCAGGAATTAAACAGGGACTTGTGAGGGCAGTGATGACTAAGTGTAGGGCAGTGGCCTGTATAATGGATGCAGCTGTGAGTCACATTGAAGTTAAAACGCCCCTTTGGGATTGGAGACAGTGCTGATACCTGATTGGTGTGTTTGTCTGCATTATGTAATCTGGTCTGAGAGAGGAAAAAGTGGATGGCCCAATAGTTAGGGGTAAAGTGAGGAACGGATTTGAGACCATGATAGAAGAGAAGGCTGCTCTTTAAAACCAGTGCATCTACCCTTACTGGTATCAATAGTTCTATGCTGAAAAACTGGAGGTTCTGAATCTGGGCCTCGACTTCAAATGTCCTGTGGCACCACTATCAGCCTTGCTGCCATTCTGATACCACCTGTTGCTGCCCTGCAACTGTTCAGCATAGTTCTTTAGTTTTCCAACTCAACTTGTATGGATTTGTAAATGCAGCAACCATGTAAGGTACAGCAGGCACCTCTGCACTTCAGACATCACTTGACTACAAAATTTGAACAATGAATCAGAGGAGGGAAAATGAGAGGGAGCATACAGGGCTTGGCCGACAGTCATTGTGGGAATGGCAGCAAGAGGCAGAGAAAGGTGGTATGGTACAGTACATGATGAAGAGCTCCTACAAGGAAAGATTCTCACCAAAAAACTTGCAGAAATGCCCAGTCTTTGACCGAGTTGAAATAATCTAGTCACGCCTAATTTTTAAGTGGCCCCTTAATTTGCAACTCAAATCCGACCTACCCCCCTCCACCTCCCCCTGGCCAGCCTTTTGTGACCTCCACCTTCTCTCATTCCCTTCCGTCACCATCTCCACCTTCCCCTTCCCAGCCCACTTTCCCCTTCCTGTGACTCATCCTCCCTCTCTCTTTCTATTTCCTCCAGGGATATCCCTTCCCTGGCATTATATTATCATGGACAGTCTTGTTTTCCCTTCCCTTGAGTTGATGGTCACAGAAAAATGACCTCAGTTTAAAATAATGATCTGAGTACTTTTGAAATAGTTTCCTATGTTTAAAAGGGGGGAAACTGCATTCAAATTGTGCAACACCCTCTCTGAGAGAAGCTGATTACAAATCTGATTCTTTGTAGCGTTTCCCCATTCTGGAACCTGTAGGAGACACACAGACACACTTTTCTCTTTTGTATACATGTGTATAGGAGCCAGATTAAGCATGGGACAGAGCAGCAACAAAGGACAAAATCTACTGTGGGAAGACTGATCTCAAAGGAAAAGTAGTCTTACAGCTGGGGCCTGGAACTGAGTAGTTATGCAGCACTGCAGCTTGAGTCCTAGTGACCAAATCTTTGCTTGTCTCCAGGTTGCGCTGTGTCAACATTTCACGGGCCAGGAGTGACCTATCAGAGAGAGGCACCGTTGCATCCGAACAAGATTTCCCCTCTGCTGTGGTCAGTCTCTGTCCTTGAAGGACTGAGTGATTGTCTTCTTGCTGATCCTTAAGTTGAACATAGTGAGATTGTGTGTGTGAGTGTATGTGTGTGTGTGTGTGTGAGTGTATGTGTGTGTGTGTATGTGTGTGTATGTGTGTATATGTATGTATGTGTGTGTGTATGTGTATGTATGTGTGTGTATGTATGTGTGTGTGTGTGTGTGTGCCTGTATGTGTGTGTGTGTATGTGTGTGTGCACACATATACTTTTCATAGGCTTCTTGTATAACGTGTAAATGTGTGTGTATGTGTGTGTGTGTATGTGTATGTATGTGTGTGTGTGTGTATGTGTGTGTGTGTATATGTGTGTGTGTGTGTATGTGTGTGTATGTATGTGTGTGTATGTGTGTGTGTGTGTGTATGGTGTTTGTATGTGTGCCTGTGCATGCATGCATATGTGTGTGTGCATGCATGCATATGTGTGTGTGTGCATGCATGCATATGTGTGTTTGTATGCAAATGTATGAACGCATGTGTGTGTGTGTGTGTGTGTGTGTGTGTGTGTGTGTGTGTGTGCACACATATACTTTTCATAGGCTTCTTGTATAATGTGTAAATGTGTGTGTGTGTGTGTGTGTGTGTGTGTGTGTGTGTGCGCGCGCGCATGCGCATGCGTGCATGTGTTTGTTCCTGCCTGCCTGCATCTTATTCAGTGAATCATAGTGCTTAACCACAGTAGAAGACTATTTCACTGTTTGGTTTTAGGAACTTAATTGTAGGCTTTCAATATCTCAGTCAATGCCTTAAGCAGTAATTGATGTTTCTATTGACAAATGTGTGAAGAATCAAAGAGAACCTCTTACATGCACTAATGTGTTGCACATTTTCTGTCATAATACTCTGCCTTCCTACATTCTTTTTCCTTTTTTTAAGAATATAGTTACTTCTCAAGAGATAATGTCTACATTATCATATTGTCAGTCAAATCAAAGTTGAACAGCACAAAACTTGTTTTATTCTGCAATGGGATTCCAAACAATCAACAGCTTTATTTTGTCCTGTTTCAGATTGTGGAACTGCAGTCAGCCAATAGGCAGCTTGCAACACAAGTCAAAATCCTGATCTTTTCTCACGCTGTCCTGATAGCACTCGTTGCCTTCCTGATCTGCTACTTGGTGTTCTGGCAGTCAGAAAGTGGAGGCTTGTATTGTACTCATCGCTCAAAAGATGTATGAGCTTGGTCTACCAGCTCTGTCCCTCTGGACGGCGTAGCAGTCACTGTGCTGAAGATTGTCTCCTGCCTTCTGTTCCTATGCCTAGTGCTCTGTGGAGAATACGGCCAAATCAAAGATGTGTTCATGTTTCCTCATTGAGAGAGAGGAGAGCTACAGAGATATTTTCATGACCAGCTCTGAGACTAGAGTTGTTTGTATGGACAGTGTGATAGCTTGTTCTGTTTTCTGGAATATTCTTGTAACCAAGTGCACAAAATGTACAGAAAGGCAAGAATGCATTATATATTTTGATGGAGATTTTTTTAAGGGAAACATTCCTGGAGAATTTATGTTGACATCCTTTCTGAGTTGTATCTTAATGTGCCAACTTAAGACCAGTTTGTTTCATTGTGGACATTATTTTGTGGATGCTTTTGCTTGTCTCCATGTTGTCTTCCTGATCTCACAATATCCACTGCAGTCTGCCAGAGTGGGAATCTTTGTTGATCCAAGACATCTCCAGTAGCAGAATCGTGTCTCAGTGAACTATGCTAGAAATTTACAAATGTTACACCATATAGTGTAAAAATTGCATAGTAAGTCACCGGCATCCATTGGTCACCTTTGACCACGAAGTCATGCCTCTGGTCAGTCAGTCTACATGATGGTGGTCACTCAGAGTCTACAGTGGGTGTGTGGGTTCAGGTGTCCTCTTCAGTGGCACTCTTGTTGCAGCAGGCGTATCTGTGGATGGCTTCCCCTATCACGTGCTCCATTATGGGATATTTGCCTGGTGCACCTGATCTCCTGAACTAATCCTGAGCCTAACCTTTACTACTTCCCCCCTCCCATCCCCAATACTTCCCCCACCCCTCCCCTACTGTCTATCCCCCATGTAGCTCCCTGTTTCCATCTAAAGGAGTCACTGGCCGTTTCTTTCCACCTCTGAAGTCTGATATCTGAATGACGTGCTTGCCAACATTCTTAAGGTGGAGGTCTGAGTGTCTGGGTGCTCTTAAGTCAAAGGAGAGCTTGCTCTCAGGAATGTCTCTAAGGATCCTCCTGTCTATCATGTAGTGAATGCTGTCCAGAAGGAAAGTGACAGACTTGGGGTCTGAGTTATCCCGGGGATGATGGTGTTGTGACCGTGCCGAGGGTGAGGAATGGTAGTATTGTGAAAGCCTTAGCAAGACTGATGTCTCACTATGTTCACGCCGAACATGTCAGCAAGACCCAATACCGCGACAGTGTTTTGAATTGTCATGTCATATGGCTAACAACATAAGTTGTTCGAGACCCCAAGGGAAATATTGCAATAATACAGCGTTGTTCGACTGCTTGAGGAGTTATGGCCCCTTTGTTTACAAACAGTAGCCCAGTGGTGTACCTAAACACGTTATCGGGAGCAGTGTTTCATTGCCTTGAACTCCCAGCAGATAGACTGCCATGCTGCAGCTTTGTGATCTCTGTTTTTAAATTCCATCAAACGACAGGCCCAGACCGATGGATAGTTCATATAAATGTCTATTAAAATGAAAATGTCATATAAAGTCAATCTAGTGATGGCTCCTTTTTTTTTCCTTGGCTGCCTTTGTTGCTGTGACGTCATTATGGTTAAGTGAATTTTGTTAGTCGATGTTGCAGACATGTTGCAAAAAATAAAGCAGGGCCTACCTCTCACAACCTGGGAAAAACATGTTTTGAAAACACTGTAGGGAGTTTAGTCAAAATGCAAACATAGCTCAACACACATGTTTTGGCGTGTTGACAATGAAAACATTTTCGGCATGAACATAATGTGACACAGCCCTGACTCAGCAGTCAAAACCCTGTAGATGTATGCTGAGAGGATATGGATTCTATCCATGCCTGAGACACTCAAAATTTCAACCATATTTCTCAGTTGTACTTATTTTTCGGAATGACTGCCTCCTTTGATTGATATATTGAGAGGATTCATGCATTTCTTGCAAATGTGTGCGGAAGTGATATTGTGCTGGGTGGAGGAGTGGCTTGTCTTTGTTGCATTTCTTGCATTTTGTTTCTTTACTCTTTTTCCTTTTCTGTTCCATTTTCTACATTCTTTGCTTAAAGATGTCCACCCCAGGAAGACTGACAAAGTTTGAATGGGTGTACATTGTGTTAGATAGGTTTGAACAATAGATTTATAATCACAAATTACTATTTTAGTTTTCTGCATAACTCTCTTGCTTTCTTACATTATTCCTTTCTGGCTAAATTCAGTGCATAATCTGGTTTATTCTTTTATCTGTTTTTCTTTTGTTACAGTGTGCATGTGTCTCCTAATTGCCATCTGTGTTCTCTTCACTAGCAGACCACTGCTGCTTGCACTGTGTGGTGTAATGATTGTGAAATCCACCTGATCAAAGTTGGGGTTTAGTAGAGTTGTATAATTTTTATACTTAAAGACCATACCTCATCTTCCCTACAGATTTGTGCAATATAGTTAGGACTAACAAGATATCGATTACATTGTATTATAAATTTTATGAAAGTGCATGGAATTATAGAGTGGGTTTTTGTGTGGAGTTTTTTCCTTCTTCTTCTTTTTTCCTTGACAATGATGTATGCTTATATCTGCTGGATGGAAAGTTGGACATAATTCTTAGCCTCAATTGTGATGAAGAATCATGTTGGCCCAATTATTAATGGTTGCTGTTGATGAAGCTCATGCAAATTGTGTGTGATCATTGTTGTGAATCATTAGTGATAATTTGTTTTTGCTAGAAAATGGTTTCCTAAATTGTATCTTTACACCAGACTTGCAAAGTCTGCCCTTGCTAGAGGCTTTCTCATATCCTATGATGTGTGACATGTGTCGGGTGTCATCCAAAGAGCCTTTAGTTTTAGGAAGGAGGCAGACCTCTGAAAATCTATCTTGAAAGAAGGGTCTCTTTCCATATTATGTCTGAAGGTTGGTTGGTTTGATTATCATTTCTTGTGGAAGTTCAATGCATCAAAACTTTCCCACCACTGAACTTGTTTTTCTATCTGTAGTTTTTCATATGTTTTGATACTTTTTAAAAAATGACCTTTTCAACAATTTTCATGGGTTTTGTGATTTGCAATGGTAAAGTTCTCTAAAATTGAAATCATGTCATCCTGTGTTTAAACGAGCTTATGTCATTCTTCAAATTTTCTTTGAGTTTGTGCCGTCAATTTTTGCAGAGCTTTTGAGAAGTTTACTTTGTCAAAATATTTCTGCATCGTTCACTGAAGAAAGGCATGTGCCCGAAAGCCTTTGATTTTGGTGTTTGTCGTGTGTTTTTTTCTTATTTGACAAAATATTAGTTACAAGTTCTAAATGCCAAGCTTTTGTCTCAGTAAAATTATGCCCAATACCTGTGGAACTGAGCATTCATGAAGTGTATCGCTACAAGGCAGGACACCATATGCACAGAAGGCAAGTGGCATGATCTAACTTGGCTTGGTATCGAGAGACAAAGTAATTAAGCAATGCTGTGAGGTAACAGAGATTGAATGAATGATGCAGTGATTGTAATGATACATGAATACTCCTAATAACAAAATTTGTAGGGGTGTTCATCTTCTTGTGAACAGTTTTGTTCAAGCCTGCACTCCAAATATTAACCTCAGAGTTGTCCAAGGAAAGTAAGTCTAAGAGAAGAAGAAAATTATGGCATACCTACACGAACACAACTGATTTTATGGCTATTTTGAAGGCATTAGTTGACAAGCAAGTGTTGCAGAGGTTTGCAGTCTTATGAATGTGTGCCTTTTATGTACAGTAGCTTCACTACCAGGAAAACATGCCTTAAGCAGCTGAGAAGTTTTAAGCTTTATTTCCAAAGTTTACTGGTAGTGTTCAACATAACATACTGAAAAATGTACCATCAGTTTTCATTGGTATGTTGTATCCTATGCTTCAGGCTAAAGAAACAGCCTCATCAAAAGTCTATGATTTGTTCTTTTTTTATATCTTAAGTGGCTTTATTTTTGCGTCCATATGGCAAAGTCTGCATCTTGTACACATGAAATGTAACGTGTTATGCTGGATTGATGTAATTTTAAGTTTTCTTTGGCAATGAATCAACAAGAACAATGAAAGGAGAAGTTATTCCAAAAAGTTAACTGTCAGTGTTGAGTCTGAATTTTGCTTCCAAATTACACTGTGTGAATGATTCATGTTCAAATGTGCAAGCATTTATTTTTTATGTACATATTTCAGAGAGCAGTTTGAGCTTTGAGATGAAATGTTTATGTTTTGTATCTTCGTGACTGTGTGACTCTTGAGACGCCTGCCTCATTCAGGAAAGGACATCTTTTTCTGAGGAACCCACTCTCCCCACTAGTAGTTTTTGAAGAGTTTTACAGCAGTCACTACTGAGCCTTGAATGTTATAAGGAATTAGCAAGTGTCTGAATAGCCTTTGAACACGAGCACAAACGCCACTGATGATACTGTTCCCAGATTACTGATTCATGTAACTAATGACCTGCTCTATACCCGTGTTGAAAGAGTAATCTGAAATGCGTGATTGTTGCCAATAGTTCATACTGCTTCATCCAGCATTGTTCTGGACCTACTTAATCAATATTGGGGGGTTTAAAGTATATAGTGGTCATTGTATGTCTGTCAGAAAATTTCCATTATATTGCCTGCATACAAGTTGAGTCTCACTGCTGCCAGTCATGCTGCAGGTAGAAAGTAGACACATCTAGGTGTATAGCCTGAGAGTAAATGTTATATACATGTATAGTGTGCTACTTAGTCAATATTACTGCAGCAGTCTGTTTTGTTGGTGTGCTTGGGTACATGTGTACTACCATGTGATACAACACAGTATGGTATCATTATTCAAACTTGGAATTCAAATACCATGCTGCTCAGCTTATTGTGAATGGATATGTTTATCAATACAATGATGGAACATTCTTGACTTCTCTCTTGTTTGTTTGTTTGTTTGTTTTTCACGGTGAGATTGTGCTTGGTCATTGCAACATGTTTGTTGTCATCAGGTTTTTTAAAATGAACGTCTCATCTAAATTGTCTCATTTTTTACTCACATGCGAAGCAAAAGTGAGTCTATGTACTGAGCCGTGTCGTCCGTCCGTCCGACCGTCCAGGCGTCCGTCCGGGCGTCCGTCCGTCCGGGCGTAAAAACTTAAACGTTGGAATTTTCTCGGAGACTATTAAGTCTATCAACACCAAATGTGGCATGATGGTGTATGATGACAAGGCCTCAAACAAGAAGGGCAAAGCCCATACGACTCACATGCTTGACCTTGACCTTTATATGACCTTGAGGTGACCTTCAAGGTCAAGGTCAAACAACTGAACCTACCAATGACATACACAAAGAAATGCTTTACACATTTTCCCTACCAAAATACATGTGGCCTTGACCCAAGGTCAAGGTCATCCAAGGTCATGCAACACAAAGCTGTTAATTCAAGACATAGGAAGCACAATGGTGCTTATTGGCACTTTCTACCATGAGATATAGTCACTTTTAGTGGTTCACTACCCCATTTTGGTCACATTTCATAAGGGTCAAAGTGACCTTGACCTTGATGATATGTGAACAAATGTGTCTCATGATGAAAGTATAACATGTGCCCCACATAATTATTAAGTTTGAAACAGTTATCTTCCATAGTTCAGGGTCAAGGTCACTTCAAAATATGTATACAATCCAAATTTGAAGAGCTCCTGTGACCTTGACCTTGAAGCAAGGTCAACCAAACTGGTATCAAAAGATAGGGCTTGCTTTGACCTATATACCACTTGTAGCTAAGGTCGCCATTCTCAATAACGTGGGAGAAAATTGGGAAAATGTGAAAAATGACTGTTTTTGAGACCACATTTATGGCTCCTGTGACCTTGACCTTGAAGCAAGGTCAAGTCACTATGTATGTTTTTTGAGGCCTTGTCATCATACACCATCATGCCACATTTGGTGTTGATAGACTTAATAGTCTCCGAGAAAAATCCAACGTTTAAGTTTTTTAAGCTCGGACGGACGGACGGACGGACGCCCGGACGGACGGACGGACAGACGGACGGACGGACGGACGAAACGGCTCAGTACATAGACTCACTTTTGCTTCGCATGTGAGTCAAAAACATACATAGTAACTTGACCTTGCTTCAAGGTCAAGGTCACAGGAGCCATAAATGTGGTCTCAAAAACAGTCATTTTTCACATTTTCCCAATTTTCTCCCACGTTATTGAGAATGGCGACCTTAGCTACAAGTGGTATATAGGTCAAAGCAAGCCCTATCTTTTGATACCAGTTTGGTTGACCTTGCTTCAAGGTCAAGGTCACAGGAGCTCTTCAAAGTTGGATTGTATACATATTTTGAAGTGACCTTGACCCTGAACTATGGAAGATAACTGTTTCAAACTTAATAATTATGTGGGGCACATGTTATACTTTCATCATGAGACACATTTGTTCACATATCATCAAGGTCAAGGTCACTTTGACCCTTATGAAATGTGACCAAAATGGGGTAGTGAACCACTAAAAGTGACTATATCTCATGGTAGAAAGTGCCAATAAGCACCATTGTGCTTCCTATGTCTTGAATTAACAGCTTTGTGTTGCATGACCTTGGATGACCTTGACCTTGGGTCAAGGCCATGTATTTTGGTAGGAAAAATGTGTAAAGCATTTCTTTGTGTATGATGTCATTGGTAGGTTTAGTTGTTTGACCTTGACCTTGAAGGTCACCTGAAGGTCAAGGTCATATAAAGGTCAAGCATGTGAGTCGTATGGGCTTTGCCCTTCTTGTTCCTCCCTACAAACAAAACTTTTTTGAGGCATGCTTAGCTTGAATCTTTTTACAGCCTCATGGCAGAGCTGCTCAGTTTACAGTAAAGCACAGGCAAAGGAGTTAGCCACCACAAACTTGTCTTCTTAGTGAGCATGCAACCTGGCTGTGCATGAACATGCCAGTCAGTTTTCATGAATTTCCAGCTCAGCTTTATACCTGGGTGGTAAAATCAATGAAAGTTTCACACTTTGCTCAGGGATGCAATGCTCACACCTCACAACTTCGAACACTGGTTTCCCCTATGGGTTGGGGATAAGAATCGACCCCCCGTGCCTCCCTACGCAATTCAAGGGAGGCAAATACTTCGGGACATTGTGACTTGCTCCCACTCTGAAAGTCTTTTGCGGTAAATGGCCTTACATGACCTACAAACTAGGCCATATAACTCCAGCCAGCCAGCCAGCCAGCACTGGTCTCTAGCTACAAGCTGAATGCAGGCCAAGCATGCTAACTACTCTGCCTCAAGGCCCTGCCGCTCACTGCTCCACTTGGAAAGTTCTGAGCAGATGAGTTCAAGTGAACAGCAACTCGGAAGGAATGCTGGTATCTTCATCTTTTTGTTTCATGAGATTGCTGTGTCACTCTCACACAAGGTTCATTTCTTGAGGTGGCTACAACTCGCACAATTACAGATGCTTAATGACATCATGACATGTTACATCAAGTCACACAGGAACATGGAACATAGAACTTTACAAAATTCACTGTCTTGTGTTTTGTTGATGTGCTATATTGTGTCTTAATGAGTTGCCGATTCCAACTCTCAATGCACCAACTTGGAAACTGAGATCATCAATGCAGGGTCTACTGAGATTCCATTCATGAATGTGAAGATGTATGGCCATCATTCATTCTCCTGTGTGGCAGCTGTTCTTTGGAACAAGACTCCCAAAGCACTGAGAAAACATTAATCTACAAAAGCATTCAAGAAGTCATGGAAAATTGTATTTTTCCAGATTGTGTTGCACTTTGATTATTTCCGATGCAATGGAGTTCACTGCTTTAGAAGTGCTCACACATGCACGCACACATGCATACATGCACACACAGGCACACACACACACACACACAGATAATTTATGCATGTCAACACAAGCAAACAAACAAGAAAATGTGAATCCCTGAAGTAGTGTTTTGTTTTCTTCAAAATCTTGGAAATCATGAACAGATCAAGGTGCCAATGAACACATGACAATCACATGCATTCCAAAAATATAATAATCTATCGTAATTTGGTCGACAAGTACACACTGACTATTATGACTGCTTGGGGTGGGAAAAAAGAAAGAAAACATGATTAGAACTCTCCTGGCAGGACCCGTACATGTGTGACTGTACATGGACATTTTGCAGCAAGGCATCGGAATGCCCTGGGCACTGGCACACAATAAATTCATTACACATTGCATTGCAAATTCTGACTACTACAGAACACAACTCGTACACATCTCATTCGGCCCACAGGATTTGTCCAACTCATCCCTACATATGGGAATCTTAAATTATAAAAAATTCAACAACAAAAAAGGAGGAAGACAAAGTGTCATAGTACATGCCATCAACATCCTACCTGTATTAAGAAACAAATAACAATGGAAAATAAATGTAACTGGTAATCAAAATGTATTTACCTGTAGTTATAACATTATTTTCTAATCAAGCCCTCAGAAGTTATGGAGATGTTCTGAAAGAATGATGTCAAAGCTAGCTTTCATTTCTTTCTGATTACATCTCTGTTCAGAATATTCACCTATTTAACAGTGGAAATTCATATACAACTGTCCATCTTCTTTTGGGATCAATCACCAAGTGTTGGAATGGCAGATCTGTGCCACTACATACAGCACTCATGTCATCAGTGCTGGATGACTAACAGCAATTGTTGCCACTACATACAGCACTCATGTCATCAGTGCTGGATGACTAACAGCAATTGTTGCCACTACATACAGCACTCATGTCATCAGTGCTGGATGACTAACAGCAATTGTTGCCACTACATACAGCACTCATGTCATCAGTGCTGGATGACTAACAGCAATTGTTGCCACTACATACAGCACTCATGTCATCAGTGCTGGATGACTAACAGCAATTGTTGCCACTACATACAGCACTCATGTCATCAGTGCTGGATGACTAACAGCAATTGTTGCCACTACACACAGCACTCATGTCATCAGTGCTGGATGACTAACAGCAATTGTTGCCACTACACACAGCACTCATGTCATCAGTGCTGCATGACTAACAGCAATTGTTGCCACTACACACAGCACTCATGTCATCAGTGCTGCATGACTAACAGCAATTGTTGCCACTACATACAGCACTGCTGCCATACAAAGTGAACCTTTTCTTGATCTGCATTCACAAACAGGATAGTTTTGCCCTACTCAACAAGCTCATGAAGAAATTATTGTCAAAGGTTTAATTATTAATCAAATCACTTATCACCACACTTATATTACCTGTTTGTCTAAGCCAGCCTGATTAAATAATTTCTTCTAAAGAACAGAATTGTTATACTGAACACTAGAATTCCTGTAACCCAACCCAACCCAAAAAAGAATTCCTGTAAGGCCAACCTTGAACTGAAATGTGTACCACCCTGTAAGACAGGCAGGCCTTAGTCCAGGAAGATTCCTAACGCCTTCCTTGCTCATTCAGTGCAGATTTTGCTGTACCCCTTCAGAGACAGCCACCCCACCGCAGTGCAAATGAATGAGGCCTTGTGGCCCGTCAGCTTATGTAGGCTGAGTCAGGCCATTGGGTACAAAATCACTCAAGCTGGTTTGGGGTAACAGCAAGTCAAGTCTCCATTTCCCTAGTATTTCACCTTTTATGAATCACAGGGAGAGACTGTGGGTCTATTTTACCCCCAGCCTACAAACAAACGAACAGTTTATTGGCAGGCCAACTACCCCCACCCCCACCCCCACCCACAGGGCATTTCCACTATGGAGGCAAGCCAACGAGGCACTGGGGATGGTGACTGCATGCCGACTGTCTGCAAGACCCTCCATACAGAGTTCATAACTGTGATTAGACAGAGCTGCAGTTGACTGGAATACCCACCCTTGCAGCTTTCAGCATAAACAAAGCTAAAAATCAGATAGAAAACACAAGCTGGGGGTATTCAATTAAACTCCTACGAATTATAGATGCTCCTTTAGCAGGTTAAAGCCAAAGAAATTGGACATGAACCAGATGGCTTTGAAACCAGCCTTGCGGTCATGCTCCAAGTTGGCACAAAGGGCTTCAAATAAACCTTAAAGTTGGGCAACTGTTCCAAAAATGCAGGTATGAAACACAAGCTATATTTCTTCTCCTTGTGGTGATCCAGTTTATTATGGAAGCGTGCCATAAATTTGTCCTGATGGCAGTGCAATGATTCTTCTGAAGGTCAAATTTAGCACAGGAAAAGCTGGTAACTTTTTGAGAATGCTGAGTGATCCAGCTGAGAAAAATTGTACGTAGATGCTACAGAAACCAACCAGTGCGGCCCATCTGCCTTCACAAACTTGGCTCTGGCATTCAGGTGCAAGCAATCCACAGAATTTGTCTTTGCTGATTGGAAACTTTGTTTCTTTAGGAGAATGCACAATTATATAAGCTCACAATTAGTGCTCTAGATTTCCTCCATTAACAAGCACAGATCAAGACAACATCTCCTTACAAGTTGATGCATCATCACTGGTACAAAAATTAAAAGACCAGAGTGCAAAGGAAACCACTAACCCTGTGTCCATGCCGTGTCCAAATGCAAAAAACCTTGATCATGAGAATCC
The DNA here is from genome assembly GCA_034096865.1 of Theodoxus fluviatilis. Taxonomy (NCBI): domain Eukaryota; kingdom Metazoa; phylum Mollusca; class Gastropoda; order Cycloneritida; family Neritidae; genus Theodoxus; species Theodoxus fluviatilis. Next base: position 12,728 of record JAWQFJ010024571.1, on the reverse strand, counting down.
AACTGCCAGTGAGAGTGGATGGATGGTAACATGAATACCATAACCACAATTCATGAATGAGTCCACATATATACCATGGATGGTTACCAAGTGATGTCCCATACCACCAACCTCCACACTTTGCTGCCATTCCCATTGGGACCAAGCTGTTTACGCTGCAGCTGCTCCCACTCATGTTTCCCTCCTCAGATATTCTGAAGTCAAAGGTCAAGCAACGACCTATGGGTAGGAGCTGCCTGTTGTTCCTCAACTGTCACTTAATTCAGGATAATAAGTGTGGAAACTGGAGATCTACCCCAAATCTTTACTGGGTGGCAAAGAGCAGCACAGATATGGTAGCAAGGGTGGAGTGTGGTATGATGGGACTGTATACACAGTGCTAAGGTCCAGATGGATGGTGATATAATATATTCTAAGTTCTAACCAGAACAGAATGGGTTTCAGGTGAACACCAAGGTCTGTCTACATAAGCAATTGTAGAGATTGGCGAATGGGAAAAATGCAATAGCAGCCCCATCTAAGGAGTAGAACAAGTGACACATGGAGTATCAACAGCTACAGATCTCAGTGCTTTACATGTTTATGGCATTTTATACATTTTCTCGCTAATCAGTCACTACTGTAGTAGTTTATACAGACTCATATCTACATGCATGAGTTCACTCTGCTTAAATTCAACTGTACTGAGAATTACAGCAACAGGAATCTATCATAAATGTCTGAGAACCGTGCAAGTAGTAACAGCAACAGTGCAACGATAAAGACAACTGCACCTTCATTTCCCCAGTGTATTGCTCACAATAACCTTTGCTGAAGACTGATTAGATTTAACTTTATTTAAAGTTGTGGCTAAGGTAACATGGGAAAAAAAGTGTGTGTGTGTGTGTGTGTGGAGGAGTGGGTGTGTGTATGTGTGTGTGTGTGTGTGTGTGTGTGTGGAGGTGTGGGTGTGTGTGTGTGTGTGTGTGTGTGTGTGTGTGTGTGTGTGTGTGTGTGTGTGGTGTGTGTGTGTGTGTGTGTGTGTGTGTGTGTATGTGTGTGTGTGTGTGTGTGTGGAGGTGTGGGTGTGTGTGTGTGTGTGTGTGTGTGGGTGTGTGTGGAGGTGTGGAGGTGTGTGTGTGTGTGTGTATGTGTGTGTGTGTGTGTGTGTGTGTGGAGGTGTGGGTGTGTGTGTGTGTGTGTGTGTGTATGTGTGTGTGTGTGTGTGTGTGTGTGGAGGTCTGCCTGAACTTTTTCCTTTTTTTCTTTGTTTTCTTTTCAGAAGAGGCCAGATTGAACCTAAATCACATTTTATTTCATTGAAAATGCTTTTAAAAAAACACATAAATAGTGGCTTCTTTGAATGTTCATAAGAGGTCATTGTTAATCTTCAATTTTAAAAAAAAATCATTATTTGAAAAAAAGGTTCAAGTTGGCAGAAAATAGATAGGGTTGACCAGGTTACCATAACCACCACTTTGTTGGTGGCCTTACACAAAAGAGTACAATTGTGACAGTCAAATTCTGTCATATTGCAAGAATATTCTAAGTACAAGGACTACATCTACTTCTGCTGCTAATACTTCCATTATATACCATACAGTTGAAAAGGTATCCAGATCTACAGAAGAGCTATGGTAACACCTTTCTAACAACTTACAGAAAATGTCGCACAGTCCCAACATTCGGAAGTCCTGAATCGCTGGTTTTGGCTCATGCATTCAGCAGGGAATATCCTGAGCAATTTGCACATTCAATGGATTTGCTCATAACAGTTCAATAAAAATACAGATTTTTCCAAGCTTTCTAAATGAATAAAAAATAAAATAAATTGTGAGACATTTCTTCTCATCCCATCACATGAGATCTCTCCAAGCAAAAGACATTTGCCATCAAGCAACCATACATCCTAGGACTAGGGCTTTGAATACATCCACCACACTTTGTATCCTTTAGGAAATCTACCCCCAAATGCCAAGTCACGCAGTCATATAAACCCTGTGAAGATACTGGTCCTTGACAAAACTACATCATGAAATCTCACACATTCACATGCATACACAAACATGCACATATGTATGTGTCCACATGGGCACTCATGGATGTGTATGCATGAACAGATGAACACACACATACGCATACATACACACACACACATACACACATGCATGCACACAAACACATACATGCATGCACACACACACAAACACACACACACACACACACACACACACACAAACACACACTGAGTTCTGTATGTGCAGGAGCATTTTCCTCCACTGCAAATACATGTATTCAAACTTAGTTCCAAACAGAGTAGCAGACACCCTATCACCCAGGGTCAGGCAGACAAATGCACTTCCCTTCAGTAGAAATATTCACACTCATTTCACTGCAACTACACAAATGGGTGAAGCCTGTTCATTATGACTGCTCACACAATCGGTGCTCTGTCCACCTTATGGAATACACACTTATTATACTGGAGCATCTCAAGCAAGAGATGCAAAAATTTACAAAACTGGAAAAGAATGAAAATAATGATCAATAAACAAAAGAAGAATGAGAAAAAGCAGGAAAGCACAAGCAAGCTGAAATGCAGTCCAAATAGAGGGAGAAATCATGACTAATAACACAAAGAAGAATGTCTACTCAATGACAGAAATAACCACATAATGAATTCTATGCACTAGACAATACACATACAAGCAATCTACAGATAGCAATTCATCATAAATCTAAGAGAAATAGATTCAGACAGATACAATAAATCATTAAAACAAGGAGAAAAAGATCACTGTCAGGTTGCAAAAAAGTCAACCTGAGCATCACCTGATGGGGCAGGTAAAATAAAAGTGCTCTTTTCAACAAGCTATGTAAGCAAATCGGGTCAGCTCACATGACAAAATAGTAGTTCCACATGAGCAAATAAAGCAAGCAAATAAGCTTACATGATGGGCAAATCACATGCTACAACACTATAGCACAAGCAGGCATATTACACAGCAGCAAATCCATATCACAAGCACTGAAGCAGTGCTAACCAGGGGCACCAAGAAACAACTATCACAAGCTAAGTAAAAAGATGTTGTACTTACAGAAAACAAACGGAATATTCATACAGACACTATTGAGAGAGTATCCATTTCATCAACATATATTAAAACTCATTAAAATAAGTCTACAACTAAAAACAGGTTGCTTCTATCATTATGAATTAATACTTCAGTTTTGGCTCTTGCCAAACGATCTTTCTCTGATTGTATTAAGCTGCTTTGGCCTCACTCTATTTGGGATCATAGCAGGACTATTTCTAATATGGCATCAACGACTTCTCATAGCACATGGTGCGGCATTTTTGTTGATTTATTTTGCAGTAAAGCCAGGTCATCACATCACAGATATTTTCTTCTTGCAACAATAGACTGTCAAGTTTTTCTGGGCACACCAAAGATAATGTGACAACAGTGTTGATCACATTGTCTGTCATGACTCACAGCCCTGATTAGTGGGGACATCAATACCAACTACACGTTCATCAAGACGCATTCTGCCTACACTCTTGTGACTCTCAAGGAGGTAAAAATGGTTTCACGTGAAGCCACTTGCTTACTTACAATAAAAAGTCAAAATATCATGTGAGCATCAGTTCTGCTTAAAATGACTACTGAACCCTGGGGTTTGCGGTTCAATACTGGGCAGTATTGGCAAATGCCAATCATCTCAACCTTGGCTTTGATATCTCTTCAGGTCATGCACAGACTTTCTATGAAAACCATGCAAAGACATAGCAGTGACCAACACAATCATTCCTACTGGTAGGCAAGCTATATAAAAAAGTCATATTATATGTCACCGGTAAGTGGTGGCAGCAGCAGAAGGAGAAGTGGTGGCAGTAATAGTAGCAGTAGCAGTGATAGGAGTAGTATGGGCATAAGTAAAAGTAGGTTGATATACATGAGTATTTACAGTCACTAATAATAGCTCTCAACAGAAAAGTAACCATCACAAACTTCCTCTACAGCTGCAAAAGCCTGACAGACAGTGGCATATTTTCTGGATAGAAATGGCTGGAGTTTGGTTCTGTTGGATCATTCGGATCACCTTGTAGGTTTACATGTAAGACTGCACTCTTTGTTCAGCACGTGTATGCAACAGAGCGCATGTGTAAATGTGTGTGTATGTAATGCATGAGTATGTGTGATAGCATTCATGTTAGTGTGTGTGCATGTGTGTGTGTATTTGTGTGTGCACATGCGTGTGTATATCTGTGTGTGTGTGTGTGTGTGTGACAGACAGAGAGACAGACAGACACACATGCACACAGACAGACACACATGCACACTGACAGACACACACACAGACAGATTGACAGACAGACACACAGAAAGACACACAGAGACAGAGAGGGAAAGACAAAACAGAGACAGAGGAGAATGCATCAGTGTTATTATGTCAGGTCAGGTCGGGCTCCTGTTAGATTGCTGAGACAGCATTGAGTACACCTATGAATAGACAGACACAGATAAAATTTGACAAGCATGAAAGAAAACACATTGCATTGTGTAATCAGCATCAAGTGTCCCTATGATTCCACCTGATTCTCATCAGTTTCAGTCACAGTCAGACAGACAGACAGTCAGCCACACCAGTAGGTTTGCATGATCCCTGATTTCCTACCACAAACTCCACCACCACAACAATGGGAATGTCACAGAACACTGCCCCACCCTTGCTACTGCTGGAGATCCAAGTCCAACATCTGTAAACCTAAACACAATGAATACCATTGTTTCCATTCATGTCTTTCCACAGGAACATTGAAACATAACAGCAGACACTGCATGTATCTGCATCACTTCGATGTAACACATCCAAAAGATTTAAAAAAATATCATCCTAACATTGCATGACATGATGAGCTTGGACAAGGAACAACATATTAAAAACTCACCAGCATTCAAACTGCTGAACTGCCATGACACACATCATGCACCCTTTCTGCACCAGGGAGGTGAGTGATGAATTCATAAGGCTTGACACCATCCATCACAGGGTTCTCCACCATCATCTACAGATTATCAGAGAACTTGGGAAATCCCTCATTATGACACAGGCTTTGGAGGGAAAAAAAAGAATTCTCAAGAACAGGCAGTTCTGACCCTGACAGGAGGCCATATGCAATTACTTGAAAACTCCTGTGTCTGCAGAGCCCTCTCCACAACCCATTACGTCATTCTTCAACACAGCCCTCAAATGTTAACATCCCCTGTCACTCTACTGATGCAGTCAGTAGCACACATTTTTTCCCTGAACTCAACACACATAAGGTCAGAAATGTCCTTCTAGTTTGTCCTTTCTTAAAGGCCCTCCTATACTGCGGTGAGGTTGAGAGTCTAAAGCAGAAAACTGTGACACTTGAAAAAAAAAAAATTTTTCACACAAAGGATTCCTTATCGCCTTTTGAGGAAGAGACAGTTGTGATGGACGACTTTCTGTCTTTGACCTTGGTGCGAAAATATTCTTCCACACTTGTCTCAAAATCCCTATTTAGTTTGGCACTGTTGCTGGACTCCGATGAAGATGTGTCCTCCTCGTCCTCCAAGGTGAACACTGCCTGCTTTGGAGAAGTATCCTCCTCAGTGTCCTTGGGAGGCACGGATGAGTTGGACTGGTCACTGCTCTGTCTCACAGCTAGCTTCTTCCTGGAGCCAAATAGACGGTCCTGCTCATCTGCAGAGTCTGTCAAGTCCAAACCCATGGCAACCAGAATATGGTCCGACTTGGGCGGCTCTTCTCCCACCACAGCAAACACCTCAGAAGGAATCCGGTCGAGAGAGCAGTAGGATTCCTCCCTGGTGGCCTGGCTTTGGACCGACAGGTTGTCCATTTGCGAGCCCTTGCCAACTTTGCTGCTGGCCCCTCCTCTCTTGCTGTCTATCTTCAAGGCATCGAGGGACAGCTCAGAGTTGATGGTTTGGCTAGAGGACCACAACAGAGCTGGGGTGGTTGTGCGCCGGACACCTTTGCTGGAATGGGGAGCTACGGCATGGTCAGACTGGCTGACAGTGGGAGCCAGAGGCGAGTGACCAGCTTTAGACAGCAACGAATAACCAGGGGTGACATCCATGGACGAGTCCGACCTCAATCCCTCCTCTCGAGCCTCCCTCTCCCTGAGTGTCAGAGGTGTGAATGTTCGATGGAGAACTGTCTGCTTGAGGATAGTTTTGAGAGGTGGGGAGCCTTTTTCTTTCTGGCTCTGCCCTGAGGGACCTGCTATTTCCTCCTGTGCTGAAGTGCCCCCAACCTGCTCTTCCACTTCAGGTGAAGAGGGAACCACTACGTCCGGGATGTGTGAAGAAGATGGCACATGATTCTCCACCACCGAAGGAAGAGTGGGAGCCAGAATATACTGAGAGTCTGAGGAATTTGAAGCTTTCAAGTTTGCACCATCATCCTCTTCATCAGGCGAGAACTCCTCCAGAGCATCTGCCAGCAGAGCCGACTCCATAGTGAGCTGCTGTACAATGCTGTCAGCTCGCTTGAGGCGAGGGAGGCCCATTTCTGTCTTGGAGCCTCGCTTGGGCAAAACCTGCTCCTTCTGCTTGGTGGGGCTGCCTGTCTTTGAGGAATCAGGGTTGCTCAGCTCCTGAATCAGAGGCACAGAAAATGATGACAATGCAAGGATAACTAAGAGAATGTACAGTGCTGAAAATTAGTTTTTGTTTAGAAAGGCAAGCACTCATTCAATTCGACATGAAGCATCAAGTGCACTGCAATTGACATGTGTACTCTCTGTCTCTCTCTGTGCATCTCTGTCTCTGTCTGCCTCTGTGTCTCTGTCTATCTCTGTCTTGTCTCTTTCTCTGCCTGTCTGTTTCTTAGACTGTCTCCCTCTGTGTATGTGTCTCTGTCTCTCTCTGTTTCTCTCAATCTCTCTTCTGCATCTCTGTCTCTCCGTCTCAGTGTTTCTCTCTCTGCATCTCAGTCTCTCTGTCTCTGCGTCTCTCTCTCTCTCTCTCTCTCTCTCTCTCTCTCTCTCTCTCTCTCTCTCTCTCTCTCTCTCTCTCTCTCTCTCTCTCTCTCTCTCTCTCTCTCTCTCTCTGCATCTCAGTCTCTCGGTCTCTGTGTCTCTCTCTCTGCATCTACCTGCCTGCCTGCCTGTGCACACACATGTATGCACCATGGCACTCATTACAAATATTTTTTTAAATTCTGCATCAAGCAGTAGGCGCCTTTTAACCCTCTTAACATTGGACGTTCCGGTACATCCTGCAAAAAATGGCTATTCTCTCCCATGGACGTCTTGGCATGTCCTGCATGACACCACACTTACACTGGAAGCTGCCATGTTTTCCATGGTAATGGTAATCTTGCAAGATTTCAAGCATTAGCTCCGCAATGAACAGGCCATCGTCTGACATTTTGATTGTTAATTTCTGGCGATCAAGTGAATTTTTCAGAATTTTCTAAACATTGCAACGTCGGGCGAGCCCAAGCCAGGCCCATAGAATGTTTTTTTGCGAAGATAGCAATGCAGAAACCGTTGAATTACCACTGTTTGACCTGGAATAGGACAATGAGAGTGACCTAGATACAGATATTCTGACTAGCAAAGTTGACAGCGATCATCTCCGATTAAATGGACCCGCAATCTGACTCAGACCACACTAGTGAAGTTAGCGGAGGAAGTGGGCGTACTACGCAACCTGCTTGTCAGTGTGTCAGTATCTGATATTCTTGAATTATTTATAGATGATTCATTTTTCCAACATGTTGCGGAGCAGACGAACTTGTATGTATGCTGTTTAAAAGCAGGCGGAAGAGAGTTGTGATAACCGAGTGTGGAAAGTCATCACTGCCAAAGAAAACAAACTCTCCTTCACAATCAAAATGTTTTTATTAAATTTGTCTTTATTTCGTTTTGCTTTGGTCCTCTATGATCTTCCCATGTGAGGTACTGTGTTTTTTATCCTAAGGCAGTGTGTGTGGTCAAGGGGGAGTTAACTCCTCACTTGCATGGGTTTAGATTGTGGCTGTAGTCTAGATAAGATGTCATAATAATGGTTTTGGGAAGAGAACTGAGGGTTGAGGGTCTGCATCTTTTCAGAGATTCTTAGCTACTCTGTACATCAATTTTTGGTTCCCATTATTTGAAGCTCAAATGAAAGATGAGCATTTCTTCTATAAAAGAAATATGTTATCAAAAGGAAGGTATTAATACTTTTGTGAAAATAAAGGTTTTTTTTTAAATTTGATTTTGATTTGAGGTAACCGATAAAATTTACAAGGTTGCCTCCCTTTTCGTGGGGTTTAGAGTTAGGTTTTTTGCCCAAGGTACCAGTGGTCAGAGAGTTAAGAAACTTTACACATGTACACTAAGCCCAGTCCAATCCTTTGACACGTTCATTTCCGAATCCCATCAAAATCTTAAAAAAATTATGCACATGCGCACAGCCAACTTCAATCCAAACCTTTGATAAACTCTATAGAAGTACACACCCTACCTCATCCACCCCTTCGACAAAATATACACATGAGCATACCCATTACCCAACCTCATCCAAACCTTTGAGAAAGCTATATACATGTACAAAATCCAACCACATCCAAACCTTTGAAACCATACAAAGGCACAAAAACAAAAACCCTATCCAAGCCTTTGAGCAACCATACACATATACACAATCCACTACCTTCAAAACCTTAACACCAGACCCAATCCAATCCTTTGAGAAACCATTCACACGTACACAATCCAACACCTTCAAAACATTAACACCAAGTCCAATCCTAGCCTGTGAGAAACCATACCCATAATTAAACACAATCCAACACCTTCAAAATCTTTGCATCAAACCCTATCCAAGCCTTTGAGAAACCATACACATAATTAAACACAATCCAACATCTTCAAAATCTTTGCATCAAACCCTATCCAAGCCTTTGATAAACCAAACGCATAATTAAACGCAATCCAACATCTTCAAAACCATAACACCAAACCCAATCCAAGCCTTGATAAACCATACACATAATTATACACAATCCAACACCTTCAAAACCGTAACACCAAACCCTATCCAAGCCTTTGATAAACCATACACATGTACACACCAAACCCCATCCACATCTGAGTCCCCAGTGCAATTCACTCACCTTGTCTGAGGAGGAAGGATGCCTGTGTGGGGAGGGCTGTTCCTGGGGGTGGGGGAAGCTGGCAGCCTCCCTCAAGCCAAGCACCATGGACCGGAACAGCTGCCAGTCACCAAAGCGCATCTGCAGCACATCACGCAGCTCATCCAGGGGGCAGTCCAGCAGCACCAGCCCAGTGATGTTGTGCTCCTGCAGCATGGCCGAGTACGTCTGGATGTGGTCGGCATTGAGCCCTTCCAGCTTCTCCAGCAGCCCGCACACTTCAGCCACCGTCATCTTGGACAGGCATTTGGAGGCATTGTAGTCCTGAAGAGAGCAGACAGAAAGATTGTGCTGTTAGTGCAAAGTGAAGGCATGTGAAGGGAGTCTGAGACTGTCCAGGCTTCACCCAGTGGTTGAAGCACTCATTAACCCAATATGACCTACAGTATGTAATGAGAACGGCTTCCTAAAACCTGAGGGTTTTTTTTCAGGAAAAAACACAAAGCTGACAAAACTCATTAAAAAATTTAAATCTTCACTTCTACACTTCCTAGAAACAAGAAGTACACCACTGTCAAATGCGACCTCTGTGTAGCATCCGGTCTGAAAGGAAGATGTAACGCGTGAGTAGCATCCAGTCATAATGGGTTAAAAAGACTCTTGTGGCTCGTGGTAGTGGGTTGCGAAGTTCTGCAGATCCTAGAGTAGTTTCCTTGGGCAAGATGCTAAACTTGCATCAATTGCCTCTCCCCACCTAGGAGCAAAACTGGGTCCCTGTGAGCGCAGTAGTAGCACACTGTAGTGTGATCACTCCCAGATGTGGCCAATGGCCAGCATCCAGTAGCAAAACTCACCTGGAAGTGACACAGTGCTGGTACCTGACTGTGTGCACTCTGTCTGACTGACACTGTGTAGCTCATCAGGTGTCAGTGTAGAATTGAAAGCAGCCTAATGATCAAGGGGTAACGGGTAAATCAGTTTCAGCCTCAGAAAAAGGCAACTTCACTACAGAAAACCATATCTCTACCTTTAACATTCATTAATATGTTACTACAAGTTTTGTAAATATAAATTTAACGTTGATCAGTTTTCAAATAGTTGTGCCATGTTAAAATTACTCCTGCAGCGCTTTCAAGTTGTATTCATTGGTAGACCACTGCAAATTCATGCATGCCAAAACAAATGTCTCCATCAACTGTAAATATCTGCATGTTGTGATTCTTTTCTGTCAAAATATTTCTCATACGCTTGATTTTATCTATTTGCTTTTCTGTCAATTGTCTTTTTCTAATGAACTCATCAATTCACTTGTTAATAAGATCAGCCATTGATGCGTCAATAGACATTTTATTAAACTGTCATTCACATTCTTTCACTTTCACCTAATCATACAGTTTTGCCCCAACTTACGTGGATGTAGGTTTCCAGAGGCTGATGAAGGTGGGTGGGGCTGGGGGGAGGGAAGTGGTGGAGGGGGGGGTAGATTCCAGGAGGCATCATCATCATGGCATGGGGGGGCATGCCTGGGACCCCAAAGTGGGCAGCATAGGGGAACATTTGGGGGTACTGAAGGGGTGCAGAGGCCTGGTTGCGGCGAGGGTAGGCACGAATGTGAGGCACGGAGGGGGATGTGTGGGAGTGAGGTCCAAGGCGTGGCTGCCCTGGCCTCAGCCCCAGTCTGCCTCCCCCCATGCCAGGGGGGCCACCGTCTGGGGGGCCACCGGGGGGTATGGGGAGCCCGTACTCCCCCATCTGAAGCTCCACAGACTGCAGTGTGTCTGTGGCAGAAACAAACTCTTGTTAGAGTGTGTACATTTCCAGTGATCATAGCATATCTCAATGTGAAAACAGGCTCTCACAATACTTTGAGCAGCCCAAGTGATCATATCTTTTCTTCAGCAGAAATGGTTCCATCAGGCTTTATACATCTTTGCTGGTTGTAGTGTATAGATCCTTTTTCAAGAGTTCCAAAATAACACTCCTGATTTTCCAGAATTCCCAGATCCACACACAAAAGAATACTAAATCCCTGTCTCACGCTGAGACTGTGAGAGAGAGACACGTTTTCCACTAGCATTATTTCCTGGACCTCTCTTCCACTGTTTCAAGCAAAGACTACAGGCAAAATCTGCATTCAGCATTTACACCACTCATAAGTGAGTAAACTCTACACATCCCTTGCTGGCTTCATAAGCAACCCAAGAAGAGGTTTCCATCCAAGGCTTGCTGTTGGAATCACAGGAATAATACAACCCCTGCACATGCTTATCATTTCACTGACAAGGGTATTCTTTTTGTTCATGGTACCTTCATGCACTGCCGGCTGACTATCTCTGGTTATCTTACCTCTGATGAATTAACATAGATAGGAGTCGGGGCTGACTTATCTCTAATAACCTTGCAGAGGTAGAAGGGGTGGAGGCTTTGATGATCTTTCGGAGGTAGGGTCAAAGTTGAATTAAATAACTTTGCAGAGATTGGGGTCAAGGTTGAATTAACTGATGACATTGCAGAGTAAAAGGTTAAGGCCAACTTACCCCTGATGATCTTTCGGAGGTAGGGGTCAAGGTTGATGGTGCAGGGCAGAAATTTTCGCAGGTCCCCCACGTTAAGAAGCGGCAGTGAGCCTGACTCTGCTTTCAGCACTGCCTCCAGCTTTCTCACATTTCTGTCTATCTCCAGCAGTGGCTCCATGTCCTTGGTGGCTGGGATTTGGGGTGCTACCCTGCATGGTGCAGAGCAAACTGATGAGTCAATGGATAAATGGACAGCTGACTGAAAGAATGAAGGAATAAACCATATGAAACAACTTACTGGATGGATGGATGGATGGATGGATGGATGGATGGATAAATGAGGGAGGGAGGGGGGGGGGAGGAGGGAGGGGAGGGAGGGAGGGAGGGGAGGGAGGGAGGGAGGGGAGGAGGGAGGGAGGGAGATAGGGAGGGAGGGGGAGGGAGATAGGGAGGTGAGGAGGGAGGGAGATAGGGAGGGAGGGAGGGAGATAGGGAGGGAGGAGAGGGAGGGAGGGAGGGAGGGAGGGAGGGAGGGAGGGGAGGGAGGGAGGGAGGGAGGGAGGGAGGGAGGGACGGAGGAGGGGGGGGAGGGGAAGGGAGGGAGGGAGGGAGGGAGGGAGGGAGGGGAGGGGAGGGAGGGAGGGAGGGGAGGGAGGGAGGGAGGGGTGGGGTCAGAGAGGGGTGGGGTGAATGGTTCAATGAATGGATGTTGAGTGGAAGGGAGGAAAGTTGAAAGAAATGATACAGAAGAAAAAGAATTCATGAATGAATTACTGCATCAATTAATAAAGATTGATGTGATAGTGGTAGCAAAGAAGAGAGCAAGTATTAAAAAAATGAAACGAGTGAGGCTCATTTCATGACCAACTAGCTTTTAAGTGCCTTGTATGGTCACACTTCAACCAACAGATGCAAACTAACTCGGGGAAGTGGAGTCTCTAGCAACCAAAAACTGTATTAGAGGATGCAAATCTGTCAATGACACAGCACTACATGTATCAGATCTCAAGACAATACTTTCTCCAGCAGATCCAGATTACCATAAGAATAGGTTGCGGCAGTCAAAATTTTGTTATGAAATGAGAATTTATGTTT
>JAWQFJ010024569.1:0-12854 GCA_034096865.1 Theodoxus fluviatilis | reverse complement strand
CTTGAAGTATGCCTTTACACAGTCTCATCCATCTATCCATCCATCCATCCATTCATCCATCCATTCATCCATCCACCTATCCACCCACCCAACCATCCATCCATCTTTTTATCCATCCATCATCCATTCAAGAACCCATCCATCCACCCAACCAACCATCCATCCATCCATCCATCTTTTTATCCATCCATCATCCATTCATCCATCCATCTGTCCATCCATTTATCCACCCACCCACCCACCCATCCATCCATCCATCCACCTATCTATCCACCCATCCATCATCCATCCATCCACTTATCTATCCATCCACCTACCCACCCACCCATCCATCCATCCATCCACCTATCCAATCATCCATCCATCCATCAACCCATCCATCCATCAACCCATCCATCCATCCATTCATCCATCCACCTATCCACCCACCCAACCATCCATCCATCTTTTTATCCATCCATCATCCATTCAAGAACCCATCCATCCACCCAACCATCCATCCATCCATCTTTTTATCCGTCCATCATCCATTCATCCACCCATCCATCCACCCACCCACCCATTCATCTATCCATCCATCCGTCCACCCACCCATCCATATATCCACCCATCTATGCATTTATCCACCCACCCACCCACCCATCCATCCACCCACCCACCACCCACCCACCCATCCATCTATCCACCCATCCATCCATCAATCCACCCACCTATCCACCTATCAATTCACCCACCCATCCACCCACCCATCCAACCATCCATCTATCCACTCATCCATCCATCCACCTTTTTATCCACCCATCGTCCATTCATCCAAGCATCCTTCCACCCATCCATCCAGCCACCCAGCCAATTTTCCATCCATCCATCCATCTGTCCTGTCTTGATTCAGTGAGGCTGTGTGAGGACAAGCTGGGGTTGGTGCAGAGAGCCATACAGAGCCAGGCCAAGGCCTACAGGCAATCTCCAAAGGTGAGTGTTTTGCAGCAGACATACTGCCCTTCCCTTTTTCACATGAGATTTAGTTTCAAGACATTATAAAGATATCTGGAAATGTGCAACAGACTTTAAGAGATTAAAGAAAATTGTGCCTGTAGTAAAATAAACAAATTTCAAGTTCATCACAACAAAATTACAGTAAGGTTTTTATGTATTAATGTTCTTTTCTTTGTCAATAATTCGAGACATTTTAAGTTTCTTGAGAGATTCACTATGGAAGCAGAACACAATCACTTTCAGAGTTCCTGTATGCTTTCTAGGGAACCCCAGTGAGGCAAGCATGACTTGCCCATTGCTCTCAGCCAAGGCTTAGGGTACATGTATGTTGAGCCTCGTTGGTGGTGAGGGACGAGCCATGTTCTGGTGAAGTGATGCCCTTAGCATGACTGCCACTGTTGCTGTCCACAGCTGGTGAGACTGGCACATCTGCTGCGCATGCCAGCAGCCAGCAAGCAAGCACGGGAAGGAGTGGTGCTTCAGGCTGTGGCCCAGGCAGCCATCCAGGTGTGTGTTTGTGTGTGTGTGGGTGTGTGTGTGCATGCATGCATGCGTGCATGCATTTGTGTGTTTGTGTGTGTGCACATCTGAGTCTGCATTTGTGTCTGTTTATATATCTGTTTGTATTTCTTTATGTCTGCATCAGCTAATGTGACTAACTGGTTGTTACTTTTCTCCTTACATTTCTTTACATTCACCACTCTGCCCACTTTTTTGTCTTCTGTAAATTGTGGACCATGCTTTTGAAAAGCTGGAGATCTGAGAATTGTATTGTTTGAGTGGTAAATCTTTTTTAGTGAAAATATTTGCTACTAAATGTTTTATTGTGGAGTGAAATCCTGTTGGAATGGAGCAGAAGGATTTCCCCTGGGAAGGCGCATGGAAACTGACAAGACTGGTGTTGCAGGTGCGAGACGTGTCCTTCGCCCTGGAGTGCTGCCAGACGCTGGTGGAGCAGGGCTACCAGCCTGCTTGGTCCGTCTGCCTGGCCCTGGCGGAGCTGGAGGAGATGACCAACGTCCAGGCCAAGTGAGTGTCCCTTGCTGGACAGAGGTCAACACTTAACTACGTAAACTGTTGAGCCACCTCACCCCAGCTAGGGAGTTCAGATCATCAACTCAAGGACTGTTGAAAATTCCTCACATGAAATTGTGGAATTTGGGCCTGAGATCATGTTATTATGGAGAAGCAGTGTATTGGGAGAGTTCTCTCAAGAAGCTCAGGAATTCCATTTTCCTGAAATACTTCAAAACAGAAATGACATTATCTTTTTAAACTTGCATGACTTGTTATGAGCACTCCTTTTGGGTTGGAGTCCAGTGGTATACAATTGGACTGACACATAGACATGTGCATGCATGCACACACATGCATATGCATGCATGCACACACACACACACATCACACACACACACATACACATACTGTCCTCACTGTCTGTATGCTGTTGTGCTGAATGACAAGGCCAGGCTGCAGATGCTGCCTTAGGTGGACGTAAATCTATACTGTGGTCGCTTTGTTGTTCATCTAGATACATATTGCCCATTTAAAAAATACATCTTGCCCTTTTTGTATGGGACAATCCACTTGAAGGATCTTCTGTCACTCTCCAATACCAAGTGACAGCTGTCATCTGTAGATTTTTTCTCTCTATTTCTCTGCAGTCACATGCTGGGTCAGTTGATGTAGCAGTTGTTTGGGTTATCAGTCATTCTGTCAGCTGTGTTTCAGACTGGATCTGCTTTCATTTGCTGTGACCTATTGCACCCCTGACAAGATGGAAGCCATCCTGCAAGCCAAGGGTCTTTTGGAAACAAAGGTCAGCATTGTATGTCTTCTCTGTGATCATAAAGGGCTGGACCACTGTGCTGCATGGGCAACAGCCGACTGCAGACACAACAGGCTGCACTTGAGAGTTGTGAGACTCGTGGCAGCCACTGCTGCCTGCTGCCTGAAATCTCAGACTACAGAACAAAAATGATGACAAGGATTGCTTGCAGTTGTAGGAATTCCTGGTTGAAAGACAGATCAAA
Source organism: Theodoxus fluviatilis (assembly GCA_034096865.1). Classification (NCBI taxonomy): domain Eukaryota; kingdom Metazoa; phylum Mollusca; class Gastropoda; order Cycloneritida; family Neritidae; genus Theodoxus; species Theodoxus fluviatilis. The sequence continues at coordinate 9,825 of JAWQFJ010024569.1, read as the reverse complement.
TGTTCTGATCCATCATTAACCAGGGATTCTCACATCTCCAAGCAATATTTGTGATCATTTTTTACTCCCATGCGAAGCAAAAGTGAGTCTATATACTCACCCGTTTTGTTCGTCCGGGCGTCCGCTTAAAACTTTAACGTTGGATTTTTCTCCGAGACTATTACGTCTATCAACACCCAATTTGGTATGATGGTGTATGATGACAAGGCGTCAAAAAACATATATGAGTGAGTCTCTAAACGTCAAATGGCCAACTGGTACATTTTTAAAATGGTATTTACACCAATAACTAATTAACCTACATGCTTCTTTTGCAGGTGTGTAAAGTCACAAATGGTCAAATAGATAGTTTTTATGCAGTTTCCATTGTTACTGTTTGTGTGATAGTGAATAAATAGATTTAAAGGTAAAATTTCCAGGAAAACAGAGACTTCAAAACGTTACACGACAGACAGTGCCTCATATTACCTAAAATAACAGGAACAGAATCGCTCTTAAATTAAAACCCAATTGTTGTTTCAGGAAATAAAGTGTTGTCTTCAATAATTTGCCAGATATCAGGATTTCCATTTTTATATTCTTTGACTTTGAACGCCAGAAACTTCATGAATACAAGCGTAACAGACTAAGTCGTCAGCAGAGTCAGCAAACCAAAAATTGCTACCGGCAAACCACTGAATTATTTTCACTTAAAACTTTACATGGGTCGTGTATTGCAACAAAGAGTTAGTGTGTGAAATATAACGAGTTAGAATGCTTTTATTCACAACTGCCACCGACTTTTATTCTTGGCAAAAATCCTTGGTCAGTTCGACCGTTTGTGTTTTTTTTCAAATTTATCCAAAAAAATGTGTGATTCCAAATTTTCTTCGATCTGCAATTTATAACCGCAACAAACCAGTTAATACTGGATTTATTGCGGCCGAGTTTAATTTTCCACATGGATATTCGAAAATGTGGTAAGTGTTTGAATCTTTCTCCTTTGGTATTAATTTTTGGTTACGCTTGTGGGGTTTGGACAGATTGTTCGCTCTTACCCTGTTCTGGGTATGTTTATATATGCTATTAGGAGCCTTTTTGAGCCGAAATGAACGATTCACGGTTTAAATATTTGCTTTTCAACAAGACGTGTGTGCGATGTCAAGTTTGGGCTGAGTAGATTGCAACAGGTTTAGTTTGACTATAAAAAATGTCATGGATGAAAATGCAAGCCCATTACGTCCGCGGCTACACGTGGCTTATTACACGAAGCTTGCATTTGGCGAGCTTCGCATTTGGTTGGTTTCTTCTAAACAATCGTCCGTTGAAGTTTCTCATTGGATCAAGTTGAAACTTTACAACTCATTAGAGGAAAGATTGCTCTTTTGTTCGGTGTCTGTTAGAACTTCCGATGAAAACCGAAAGACGAGTTATTGATGAAAGTTCGAATACCAACTTTTGAACTTTACACAGCTCCTAAGCACACATTTCTCAATAAACTATCTTTTTGACTCACATGCGAAGCAAAAGTGAGTCTATGTACTGAGCCGTGTCGTCCGTCCGTCCGGGCGGGCGTCCGTCCGTCCGGGCGGGCGTCCGTCCGTAAAAAACTTAAACGTTGGATTTTTCTCGGAGACTATTAAGTCTATCAACACCAAATGTGGCATGATGGTGTATGATGACAAGGCCTCAAAAAACATACATAGTGACTTGACCTTGCTTCAAGGTCAAGGTCACAGGAGCCATAAATGTGGTCTCAAAAACAGTCATTTTTCACATTTTCCCAATTTTCTCCCACGTTATTGAGAATGGCGACCTTAGCTACAAGTGGTATATAGGTCAAAGCAAGCCCTATCTTTTGATACCAGTTTGGTTGACCTTGCTTCAAGGTCAAGGTCACAGGAGCTCTTCAAAGTTGGATTGTATACATATTTTGAAGTGACCTTGACCCTGAACTATGGAAGATAACTGTTTCAAACTTAATAATTATGTGGGGCACATGTTATACTTTCATCATGAGACACATTTGGTCACATATCATCAAGGTCAAGGTCACTTTGACCCTTATGAAATGTGACCAAAATGGGGTAGTGAACCACTAAAAGTGACTATATCTCATGGTAGAAAGTGCCAATAAGCACCATTGTGCTTCCTATGTCTTGAATTAACAGCTTTGTGTTGCATGACCTTGGATGACCTTGACCTTGGGTCAAGGTCACATGTATTTTGGTAGGAAAAATGTGTAAAGCATTTCTTTGTGTACGATGTCATTGGTAGGTTTAGTTGTTTGACCTTGACCTTGAAGGTCACCTGAAGGTCAAGGTCATATAAAGGTCAAGGTCAAGCATGTGAGTCGTATGGGCTTTGCCCTTCTTGTTGAGTTAGGTACACACAGTTAAAGTGTCAGTCTTTATAATAATACCAAAATAGTGACAATTCAAGCACTTTTTTGAAACTGGGTTTTTGTAACGTTTTTGCCACGACGTTTAGAGACTTACTCATATAGTGACTTGACCTTGCTTCAAGGTCAAGGTCGCAGGGGCCATACATGTTGTCTAAAAAAACAGCCATTTTTCACATTTTCTCAATTTTCTCTGAAGTTTTTGAGATTGGATACATCACCTATATATGGTATATAGGGTAAAGTAAGCCCTATCTTTTAATACCAGTTTTAATACCAAGGTCAAGGTCACAGGAGCTCTTCAAAGTTGGATTGTATACATATTTTGAAGTGACCTTGACCCTGAACTATGAAAGATAACTGTTTCAAACTTAATAATTATGTGGAGAACATGTTATACTTTCATCATGAGACACATTTGGTCACATATCATGAAGGTCAAGGTCACTTTGACCCTTATGAAATGTGACCAAAATGGGGAAGTGAACCACTAAAAGTGACCATATCTCATGGTAGAAAGTGCCAATAAGCACCATTGTGCTTCCTATGACTTAAATTAACAGCTTTGTGTTGCATCAGGGTTCGTACAGGTCATGAAAAACCTTAAAAGTACTTAGATTTTGACACCCCTTTTTTAAGGCCTTAAAAGTCCTTCGAAATTAAAGTTTTCTATCAGTTTACTAGCAAGGTGCTTAAAAGTCCTTCGAAAATGGGATTTTCCTTGAAATAATTTCAAAGCAGTACTTTAGTTTAAGAATAACTGAGAAAAAAATGACATTTTCATTTCGATGTCGCCAACAAAGCGTCTGCTACCAGCATTTTTGCAGAAGGGAAGCGACTCTGACCCCCTATATGCAGGAGTGACCTCCCCTGATAAATTTACCTCTTGCTAGTTAGTGGTGGTGGCTTGTGCCGGTGAAACTTGCGCCATTTTGGAAACTGAAAGATGCCTGGAAGGTGTTTATTCAATGATAAGTGGTTGGAATCGGCCGAATTCAGAGAGTGGCTGCAACGTGATCCAAAGGGAAACACCCGGAAAGCTTATTGTTCAGTGTGCAAAAAACTTTTGATGTTGCTGCTGGCGGTCATTCTTCTGTACTGGCGCACCACAAGGGGGCAAAACATGAACGTTTTGTAAAAGCTTCAAGACCTGCCGTGCCCATGTCCGCATTTCTCGAAAAGACTGGGCCTTCAACTTCAACTGTAACCCATGCTGCGACTAGTAGTTCTACTGTCAGTACCAGGCCTTCTTCTGCTCAGCCATTTTCCAGCACAGATACTTTGAAAGCTGAAATAATCTGGACATTGAAAGCGGTCAGCAGCCACTACAGCTATAAATCATGTGAAGACAACGGCAAAGTGTTTGCAGCAATGTTTCCTGACAGCCAGATTGCAGCCAGTTACAAGTGTGGAGAAAGGAAGTCGTCATACTTGTCAACATTTGGAATCGCTCGCCATTTCTTTAATGAACTGAAGGACAGAGTGAAATCTGAGACATCCTACGTCTTGTTATTTGACGAGAGCCTGAATGATGATCTGCAGCAAAAGCAGCTGGATATCCATGTGAGGGTGTGGGAGAATAATGTGGTGGCGACAAACTACCTTCGTTCAGAATTCATGGGGCATGCGGCAGCAGTTGACCTTCATGAGCGCCTTGAGCCCGTGATCCTCGAGTTTGGTCATCGCAAGCTTCTGCAGCTATCCATGGATGGCCCTAACGTGAACTGGAAGCTATATGAGTAAGTTTTATTTTGAATTAACAATTTCTATTTTTGTTAATAGGCCTATATGTGTTTACTGCAACTGTTTTTATTTTTATTTTTGTTTTTAAAAAATACACTGCTTTATCATTTCTTAATCTGGTTAACTCTTTCATTGCCACATGTGATAGACATTGCCTTTCAGCAAAGAAGTTTGTTCTTTTTAAGAAGCAGCACTTCGACATTTACTATGTTAGATGTTAGAGGCTGTAGACATTATAATTTATGCACTGCAATATATAATTACTAATTCTGATATTATTGTTTAATTTATGATTATTATTATTTTTTTATATATTTATTAATTAATTATTTTATTGCTTGTTTTAATTTGATATATTTGTTATTTTTTAGGGGCGTACATCACTTTTTTGTTTAAAATAGGAAAGAATGAAATGAGTAAATAATAAATGAAATATTTATTTTAAAAAAAATGAAGGGGAAAAAAGAGGAGGATGGAGGACCCCAATAATGTGTTATAAAAAGGAGGTATGTTAAAGTACACAGATCAACTCCATCACTAAAATAGGTCTATGTTTTATACATGTTTATGTGTCATAAATGACTTAAATTTACTTTGTTTTTAAAGAATGATGATTAAGATAGACATGAGTAAGAGAAAAATGTGTGTTTAGTGTGGGGTATGTGTGTATTTAAAGGGAGAAGCGAGTCAGAGATCCCTCAGTTGTTCTTTATAAAGTTCGTAAAATGTCCTTTAAAAAGTCCTTTAAAAGTCCTTAAAAAGTCCTTACTTTTTGTGGACGATAACCTGTATGAACCCTGTGCATGACCTTGGATGACCTTGACCTTGGGTCAAGGCCACATGTTATTTGGTAGGGGAAATGTGTAAAGCATTTCTTAGTGTATGATGTCATTGCTAGGTTTAGTTGTTTGACCTTGACCTTGAGGGTCACCTGAAGGTCAAGGTCATGTAAAGGTCAAGGTCAAACATGTGAGTCGTATGGGCTTTGCCATTCTTTTTTGTTTGTTTTTTTTGTTTTGGGGAATATGGTGGTCCATCTTTAACCCCTGATTACGGGATTCCAGCTGATAAGGGGGACATGTAGCAGCAGCCACCATGCAGAGATTGCAGGCACACAGCCAACACCCAGCTTCAATGGCCCATGCGTTTCTGGAGAGAATCAGTTATTTGCTTGCACGTTTGAGATGATGGCCACAAAAATGTTGACTAAAACAGCAGACCCTGATGCGGGGCTGGTCTGCTGTCCTGCAGTGCAGTGCTGTACAGTGCAGTGCTGTACAGTGTTGTACAATGCAGTGCTGTACAGTGCAGTACTGTACAATGCAGTGCTGTACAGTGCAGTGCTGTGCAGTGCAGTGCAGTGCTGTACAGTGTTGTACAATGCAGTGCTGTACAGTGCAGTACTGTACAGTGCAGTACTGTACAGTGCAGTGCAGTGCAGTTCTGTACAGTGCAGTGATGTACAGTGCAGTACTGTACAGTGCAGTGCTGTACAGTGCAGTGCTGTACAGTGCAGTGCTGTACAGTGCAGGGCAGTGCTGTGCAGTGCAGTGCAGTGTTGTACAATGCAGTGCTGTACAGTGCAGTACTGTACAGTGCAGTGCTGTACAGTGCAGTACTGTACAGTGCAGTGCTGTACAGTGCAGTGCTGTACAGTGCAGTGCTGAACAGTGCAGGGCAGTGCTGTGCAGTGCAGTGCTGTACAGTGTTGTACAATGCAGTGCTGTACAGTGCAGGGCAGTGCTGTGCAGTGCAGTGCTGTACAGTGTTGTACAATGCAGTGCTGTACAGTGCAGTACTGTACAGTGCAGTGCAGTTCTGTACAGTGCAGTGCTATACAGTGCAATGTTGTACAGTGCAGTGATGTACAGTGCAATGATGTACAGTGCAGTGCTGTACAGTGCAATGCTGTACAGTGCAGTGCTGTACAGTGTTGTACAATGCAGTGCTGTACAGTGCAGTACTGTACAGTGCAGTGCAGTTCTGTACAGTGCAGTGATGTACAGTGCAGTGCTGTACAGTGACCTTGACTCACACCAGTTGCAGCTTCATAGGGATGTGACCAAGGCATGTTCTGAATGAACACAGACCTACACTGTTTTCCTTGTGCACCATTTGTGCCATCAACAGTCGGTACAGACTTGCCAAGAGATGAGACAGACAAGAATCAATCATTGAGATGCATCACTTGTTAATTAGGACTACCTAGGCATGCTGATGGCACAGGTGTGCAGACTACCTAGGCATGCTGATGGCACAGGTGTGCAGACTACCTAGGCATGCTGATAACACAGGTGTGCAGACTACCTAGGCATGCTGATAACACAGGTGTGCAGACTACCTAGGCATGCTGATAACACAGGTGTGCAGATTACCTAGGCATGCTGATGGCACAGGTGTGCAGACTACCTAGGCATGCTGATGGCACAGGTGTGCAGACTACCTAGGCATGCTGATGGCACAGGTGTGCAGACTACCTAGGCATGCTGATGGCACAGGTGTGCAGATTACCTAGGCATGCTGATAACACAGGTGTGCAGATTACCTAGGCATGCTGATAACACAGGTGTGCAGATTACCTAGGCATGCTGATAACACAGGTGTGCAGACTACCTAGGCATGCTGATAACACAGGTGTGCAGATTACCTAGGCATGCTGATAACACAGGTGTGCAGATTACCTAGGCATGCTGATAACACATGTGTGCAGACTACCTAGGCATGCTGATAACACAGGTGTGCAGACTACCTAGGCATGCTGATAACACAGGTGTGCAGACTACCTAGGCATGCTGATGGCACAGATGTGCAGATTACCTAGGCATGCTGATGGCACAGGTGTGCAGACTACCTAGGCATGCTGATGGCACAGATGTGCAGATTACCTAGGCATGCTGATGGCACAGATGTGCAGACTACCTAGGCATGCTGATAACACAGATGTGCAGACTACCTAGGCATGCTGATGGCACAGGTGTGCAGACTACCTAGGCATGCTGATGGCACAGGTGTGCAGATTACCTAGGCATGCTGATGGCACAGATGTGCAGACTACCTAGGCATGCTGATGGCACAGATGTGCAGATTACCTAGGCATGCTGATGGCACAGATGTGCAGACTACCTAGGCATGCTGATGGCACAGATGTGCAGACTACCTAGGCATGCTGATGGCACAGGTGTGCAGACTACCTAGGCATGCTGATGGCACAGATGTGCAGACTACCTAGGCATGCTGATGGCACAGATGTGCAGACTAAACATGAGCTGCACAGATGAGGGCCTGGTTCTCTTTTCTGATTAATCTTTTCCCCAGATGAGAAGGTATGGATTCATTCCTCACCCAAGCAATCCTGAGGCTTGTTCAGGAGAACAACGCGCTGCATGAGTGCTTCATGTTGGCAATTGAGCGCTCTTTGCCTCTCCTGAACGCCTAAGATGTAGTGCAGCGCTTCACTTGTTAAAGGGGAGGTAAATCTTCTGCGTCCCATGTTGTGTTGATAGACGCGAAGAAAGTGTTTTCTTTGCCACAGACATTGTTTATGCACGTTTCAATGTATTCTGCATGAATAAAGTCCACTAATTTGTCATCCTTACTTGCCACTTCTCACGCATATAGAGCGCTTGGGGCAAATAAAACCCGTTCCAGTCACAAAATGATGTTTCTGATGGTTATTTTATGCATCGACGGCCAGTGCGGGATCGAAGCCGCCATTTTGAAAATGATGCAAAATCGTCTGAATCATCTCGGAATATTGATTCACAGCGCTGCTCAGCGCTGAGTGAATTACACCCCAAAATTGCTGTTCAGGAGTGAATCACATGCAGCGCTGAGCAGCGCTTTGCAGCACTGCGCCTCCTGAACAAGCCTCTAGTCTGCTCCTAGCATGGGCTGGTACTTGGTGTCCTCTCATCAGCTGGAACCCCTAGCTGTAGGCTTTGGGGCCTGCCTGCTGCAAGTGGTCAAATGGGGATTGGGGGGGGGGCACTGGAACAGGGTTGATTCATTCTGATCTGACCATGCCCTCAAACCACATTGTGTTGACCTAAGTAACTGCCTCAGTCATTGTTTTGCTCTCAAGTAATGTTATCTTTTCAGGAATGATATCTTGTCTGTGAAGTAAATAAAAAGTCCTTAACAGCTCCATCAGCCAATGCTCACTCTGGATTTTTGGTTTTGTTTTACCATTGTATAGACTGGGAAACTTTCATTAATGGAAACTCGAAAACATTTTATTATTTCTTCCTTTGTTATATCACACTGTCATAAATCTTATTATATCCCTTCTTCTAGTCTTGTACAAGTTGTAGTTCATACTGTGAATGATTAATACTGACAAGTGTGGGGATGCTAGACAGTTCTGACTTGTGCCACAGGTGTTGTGAGACCAGGTGATGGGTGTGGGGATGCTAGACAGTTCTGACTTGTGCCACAGGTGTTGTGGGACCAGGTGATGGGTGTGGGGATGCTAGACAGTTCTGACTTGTGCCACAGGTGATGTGAGACCAGGTGATGGGTGTGGGGATGCTAGACAGTTCTGACTTGTGCCACAGGTGTTGTATGACCAGGTGATGGGTGTGGGGATGCTAGACAGTTCTGACTTGTACCACAGGTGTTGTATGACCAGGTGTTGGGTGTGGGAATGCTAGACAGTTCTGACTTGTACCACAGGTGTTGTGGGACCAGGTGATGGGTGTGGGGATGCTAGACAGTTCTGAATTGTGCCACAGGTGTTGTGGGACCAGGTGACGCAGGGCATCAAGGGCCACTCCCCTGACAGCCAGGAGGCCAGCTCCTCCACAAGGACGGCGCTGCAGCAGACTGCGCGCATCCTCTCCTCCACGGGGTCGGCCACTCGGGCAGTGCTGTCTACAGTGACGGACAAGAGCTGGTGGCAGGGCGCCATCGGTTCCCTCAAGCAGCCGACACCCAGACAGCACTCCACTTCCAGGGTGGATGATGATGGCAATGCTGCCTTCCAGAAGCAGGGCTGCCACCCCTTCTACGAGGGCTTTGTGGAGAATGCCTATGTCAACTTGGTTGGTCCAGCACTTGATCTTTGTAGAATCGGTTTCCCTTTGATTCTAGTCACTCCACATTGATACATTGCCATCTCTGAAGAGAGAAGTGGTAGAACTTGAGCTTGGTGGCTGGAAAAATTTTCTTCACGTGATTTTCCAAAGTTCCAACATGAAATGTCTCATGCTACGAATCTTGGTTCCTTGCTGCCATTTCCACACTGCCCCTAGCTGCTGGCAACACCCAGCTACTCCAGCTACTTTTTCCTTGTCAGACTGGCTCTAAACATAGTGATTATGTGGTCACATTGGAGCAGACATGACCTTTGTTCCGCATGCAATCACTGCATTAGAACAATGAGTTGAAAACGAAAAATGTAGCAGGAAAAGCCCAGTGTTGCTGGCAGTCTGGGGCAGTGTGAGTCTATTTGAAGCATATCCATCGCTTACTTCTGTGACAGACTGAGGAAAATGTATGGTTGTCCTTCACTTCATGCACTGTGATATTCATATCTGTTTGACCCAGAGCGAGGTGGACTACCGCCACGGTGAGAGTGCGGGACTGCCAGACACGGCCATGACTGCCAACGTCCTGCGCACTGCCATGCTGGAGGACTCCCTGATGTCTGGCACTGAGAAGAAGGAAGTGTCTGAAGGTAGGGACAGACGGCAGTCAAAAATTTT
>JAWQFJ010024568.1:97500-104631 GCA_034096865.1 Theodoxus fluviatilis | reverse complement strand
TGAAATCACAACTCGGCACCAGTAAATAATTTTGGAAGAGGTGTATTATAGACAAGAGCATGACTTGATACAACCATCAACACACGTCAAACACAGCCGATGCCCTCAGAATTGCAGACAGCAATTCTCTCCGGTCCAACCAACATCACAGTACATCACTACACGACGAACCCAGCCGTAAAAACTCAGAACTGCAGACAGCAATTCACTACACGGCGAACCCAGCCGTAAAAACTCAGAGAATTACACACACAGCAATTTCTCCCTACATGTCCGTTAAACACCACAGGGCATGAATGTACAATGTCCCCAGTCTACTCACATGACAGTAGCACCACTCCCCGGCATCACTCCATCGCCCCACTCCCCGACAGCACAACTCCGCCACACCGAGCACAAACTCACAACCTCGCCCCGTTCCCCAACAGCACCTTTCGACCACCAAAATTCCACCCGAGACCCAATTACGTCACTCTCCATTCGTGCGTCACGAAAAATAACAAATTTAACTAGAGCAATGATACCAATCAATTTGAGCATGCTCATTGCACCCAGCGCCCCGACAGCCCCGCTCATGACAACAACCCCCCACACAAGTGATAAAATACTTCGATTTTATCCCCAACCACACACCGGCCTATGGAACGGGAAATCCTGGTTTCACAAACACCAAATTAAACTAGACGGGATAGCATGTCCGCTTCACAGTTTTCCTGTCCCTCAATCGGCAGAATAGTGAAACGATACTCCTGAAGAGCTAGCGACCATCTCATAAGTCGTCCATTGGTGGTTTTGCTGCGGTGAAGATAGGTCAATGGCCTATGATCTGTCTGCAACAGGAACTCACGACCCACAAGATATCGCAAAAATTTGTCGATGGCCCACACTATTGCCAAACACTCTCGTTCGACTGTTGAGTATCGTCTTTCCCGGTCCAGGAGCCTCCTGCTAGCGTACAGAATCGGATGTAGTTCCCGATCCGTTCCCAGTTGCAAGAGAACCCCTCCGAGACCCACCTCCGATGCATCTGCCCGAACAACGAACGTCTGTGTGAAATCGGGAAGGGCGATGACGGGCTGTCTCGACAGCACATCCTTGATGCTATCAAAGGCGAACTGGCACTCTGGGGACCAAACCACTTTGTTGGGTCTATTCTTCTTCGTGAGTTCCACCAGTGGAGCCACCACATCCGCGAAGTTCGGCACGTATCGGCGATAGTAATTGCAGACTCCCAGAAAAGAACGAACTTGTTTCTTAGTCGTAGGAGTAGCGATCTGCAGAATCGACGATACCTTCTTCTGCACTGGCTTTACCCAACTGAAAACGTCCTCCGTCCTCCACCATCTTCCCCTTCTCCTTCCCTCCGCCACCACCATCCTTTTCTTCTGTGTCCCCCTCCTTCCCGCATCACCATTTGCTTCGTCGTCGTCCTTCTCCCACGATCTCCGTCGTCGTCCTTCCCCCACGATCTCCTTCATCGTCCTTCCACCACTTTCGTCGTCCTTCCACCACCTTCGTCGTCCTTCCACCACGATCTTCGTCGGCGTCCTTCCGCCACCTTCGTCGTCCTTCCACCAACATCTTCGTCGTCGTCCTTCCGCCACCGTTTTCATCGTCGTCCTTCCACCACCTTCGTCGTCCTTCCACCACGATCTCATTCGTCGCCGTCCTTCCACCACCTTCTTCGTCGTCGTCCTTCCGCCACCTTCGTACTCAAAAGATGCGCCGGGAATGCGTCCCAAGACGACATCACAGACAGGATTGTCTATGACACAGGCTTCCACCTGACCCTTGAAAACTGGTGTCAACAAATTTATCGAGGCCAAAGGAAGTTCCACCACATCCCCAGCAAATTGGCGACATCGTCTCACTCTGCCTGTAAGCTGATGTGGCAGCACCAATGCTCTATTTACCCCCACCGTGGAGCAACCCGAATCGAGTAGGACCTTCACCACCTTGTCGTTCACCACTCCCTCACAGATCTGGAAAGACCCGGGTAACTCCGAATTGGACAGCATGGCCACACCCCCGTCATGGCATGATGGTTCGTCTACACCCGGAACCGGCGTCTCCGTGCGTAAGCCCCCTGAGAAGGAAACGTCCACGCATGTCGCCGCGACCTGAGATGTGGGCACCCAATCCGGACAATCCTTCCTGATGTGTCCTTCCTTCTGACAATGCCAGCACGTGAGGTATTGTACACCCGAGCCCTGAACAAAACCACCCGACTGCGACATTCCAGCGGAACGATTCCCGTTTGAAAACCGAGTAGATCCAAAAGACCTTGGTCCATCTTGCTGTCCAAAAGTTCTACCTCTCCCAGGGACTTTGAACCTTCTTCCCGGTGACGACTCAGGAGCGATGCCGACTCCGGCAGACCACACATCTGCCTGAGACTTTGCAGCCATGCTCTGCGATGGATGGGCCTCTCGGTATCGCTCGGCATCAGCAATCAAGACCTCCACAGAGTCGTAAGTCCGTTCCTTCAAGAATGTCACAAGGCCCACGGAACAGGAGTTGAAGAGTTGTTCCCTGAGCATCAGATCCACCAAACCATCGAAATCTGTCTCAATCTCCGCTAGTTCCACCCATCTCGTAAACAAATGCTTCAGTCTGTTCAAAAATGCCGGAAGCATTTCCCCTTGCTGAGGACGGGCCGACCGAAAGCGACTCCGATACCCCTCGGACGAGCACTGAAACGCTTTGAGCAGTTTCGCTTTTAACTCCTCATAACTCAGAGTCTCCTGGAGAGAGAATTCATGATACACCGTGAGCGCCTTCCCTTTCAACAACGATGGAAGGATGTGGACCCAATCCTGCCCAGGCCAACCTGCTGAGGTCGCGTGAGCCTCAAACCTATACAGATAACTGTCCATATGATCCACCTTGTCATCGAAGTAAGGCAACTTTGGTTTATCATACCCCTTCGTTGGAATAACTGCTTGCCCATTCTGGACTCTTGCTACTTCCAACTCCACCCGCAGCTTTTCTTTTTCTATCTCGATTCTTGCTTGCCTCTCAGCCTCCTCCGACTTCTCCCTCACCTGCCTCTCAGCCTCCCTCTCCTTCTCCTTCGCCTGCCTCTCAGCCTCCTCCGACCTCTCCCTCGCCTGTCTCTCAACCTCCGCCGCCCTCTCCCTCGACTGTCTCTCAGCCTCCTCCGACTTCTCCCTCACCTGCCTCTCAGCCTCCCTCTCCTTCTCCTTCGCCTGCCTCTCAGCCTCCTCCGACCTCTCCCTCGCCTGTCTCTCCGCCTCCTCCGACTTCTCACTTCTCGCAGCTTGTCGATCTTCTCTGGCACGCTCTTGTACATAACGCGCCATGTCAACCCAGGAGTGAAACCGGGTACCAAATGGCCCTCTTTAGGGCTACCAAACGGCCCTCCTCAGGGCCTCTCCCCAGGTCCTTCGGATGAGACCTTAATAAACCGAGGTCTAGTGTGTGATACGCATTCACAACATCAAAATCACGCACTATAAAGATCCTGACGCTCATGTCCTCGACGGGTGGGTGTCGGCCACAGTAAAAACACCCAGCACGCACAATTTCTCCTTTGTGGAAAACAGTGTGCCAGCGCCCTTGGCAGCAGGAGACTGGTCTCATTGACTTGAGACACTACACACTGAGAGACAGCCTCAACATCGGCTTAAGCGCCTTGAGCATGCTGCCAGCATGGATACGTGCGCTATACAAGTAGACATCATCATCATTATCATCATCATCAACACCCTCCAACCCCAAGCTTTGCGCTTCACTTTTATAGACCGTAAATGGATCAAATCCAACAAACCCCTCCCCCTCCCCTCTATGCTCTAACGACATCTTTGTCAAGATTCTAGTCCAGCAGAATGTTACTCAAAACGAAGATAACCAGTAACCATCAAAAACAAAAAAATCTCAATAACCCAACTGAGACCAACCCATCATTCCACTCAATTCACATCACTAAATAAATACAAATCACCCGTTAAAAGAAAGAGAAGGCTCGCCAGTTGTTACGATCCGGATTGTCCGAGATCTAAAACGGGTGAAATCACAACTCGGCACCAGTAAATAATTTTGGAAGAGGTGTATTATCGACAAGAGCATGACTTGATACAACCATCAACACACGTCAAACACAGCCGATGCCCTCAGAACTGCAGACAGCAATTCACTACATGGCGAACCCAGCCGTAAAAACTCAGAGAATTACACACACAGCAATTTCTCCCTACATGTCCGTTAAACACCACAGGGCATGAATGTACAATGTCCCCAGTCTACTCACATGACAGTAGCACCACTCCCCGGCATCACTCCATCGCCCCACTCCCCGACATCACAACTCCGCCACACAGAGCCCAAACTCACAACATCGCCCCACTCCCCGACATCACAACTCCGCCACACAGAGCCCAAACTCACAACATCGCCCCATTCCCCAACAGCACCGTTCGACAACAAAAATTCCACCAAAGTCCCCAATTACGTCACTCCATTCGTGCGTCACGAAAAATAACAAATTTAACTAACGCAATGATACAAATCAATTTGAGCACGCGCATTGCACTCAGCGCCTTGACAGCCCCGCTCATAACAACGAGGTAGGTTGTAGTCAAGGTGCTCTGACAAGAGTCATCCTAGACGAGCTAGGTTGTAGTCAAAAGTGCTCTGACAAGCGTAATCCTGGACGAGGTGGGTCATGCTCAGGGCGCTTTGACGCGGATAATCGATTTCAATAGGGCGCATGGGGGCTCCAGGGCCGCGTTGCATAGACGCGAAGTCTAGCGCCTCATAGGCCGATGTCAACGTTTGATTGCATTTACACCTGTTTTCATAATGTGGACACAGGCCTATTCCTCACAAGATCTTGCAAGATACTAGCGTAAGCAACGTGCCCCTGGCTAGTGGTTGAGACATTCGCCTGCAGACCTTTGCAGTTTTAAAGGGTTCAGAAAATGAAGCTGCACGGATTCTAGAATTGAATCCCTAGGCAACGTCACATTGCTTCTCCCCACCCAGGAGTGAAACTGAGTACTCGCGTGGGCAATGAAGACATACTGTAGAGCGATTAAACCATTTTGCGACCGCAAGCAAGCATCGGGTTGGACACACCTCTGGTGATAGAGATGGCACCATACCAGTACCTAACTTGCACCATATCTCGTCATGCATTCAACACCAGGATTCAAAGAAAGATCAACAAAGAGGTCCGTGATCAGATCTTAAGTGGAAAATGGTTCGAGACCCATTGGGGGTTGGGTGGGGTGGGGTGGGGGTGTTACTCAGGGTGACTTAATTCGGTTTACCTAAGGTGAACTTAAAATAAGACGTCGCAAGCTCAGCTACTTGTGGACCACATTGAAAGTCAACAGTGGATTCGCATCCACTCCAAGTACTAAAATAAAATAAAATAAGAATTTTTTTTTAATACTGAAGGGTCACCACCACCTTACAAACACTGACAGTCACCGTTGTATATCATCTTGTATGAATCATCATCAGAACTCTGCTCACCTACGCAAGTGATCTTCCTTCCACATCTGCCAAAGCAGACAACTTGTCTCGCCAGTGACACGATTGAATGGTCCTGTTGTACACCTCCTTATGAATGGCCAACAGTAACCAGAACTATCTGTCAGTCAAGCTCTGGGCACACGTGCATTGCAGATGGGGGAGATGCTGCACAAGCGGCCCATGGAGAAGGACAAGCTGAGCAGGCCCCTTGCTGTGGCACTGGGTGAGGCGTGCAAGATCCTCTACGTGGTGGGCCATGGGGGCACGGTCACCGCCTTCACCATCAACCGCCTTGACTGCATCACCTGAACAGAGTGAAGCTTGCTCTCTTCCCTCGCCACAGACCCCGTGTCACAGCAACTCGGGACTCTTCCCCATGAACAATACCTACACCCTCCCCGCACCTTCCTCTCCTACCTCTGTATCCAACACCATCAACACCATCACAAGCACTTGGACCTGCCTGCATTGTGAAAGGTGTACCTTGGTCTTGAAGTACTGAGGATTATAAATGCCCAACAATTCTCAAGGGCTGGATACAGAATCCACTCTACAGCTTCTTGCCTTTCTGGCCCGAGTTTGATGCTGCTGGCGATTTTCCCCCTCTAGGGAGTGCAGAGCAGTGTAACTCCCACAACATTCTCCTCGGCCTCCTACAGCACCAGCAACTCGGAACTAGCTGCAGTAGCCAAGCTTCCCCCCCCCCAAAAAAAAAAAAAAAAACAAAAAAACAAACAAAAAAACAAACAACCCAAAAAACACAACAAAAAAAACACAACAAAAACACAAACAAACCCCAAAACACCCCACCCCCCACCCCCAAGAACAAAAAAACAAACAAAACCCCAACACCATACCCCCTCAAAAATAAACCACCACAAAAAACAACAACCCCCCCTTCCCCCCCAAAAAAGCAAAATAACAACCCACATGCATCACATACAAAACGGAACCAAAAAAAAACCCACAACCAAACCCCACTGTACATGCATTATGTGTATCTTTTGAGGCATCATGGATTTGACCTTGCAATTCTAATATGGTAGAACCTTTATCTCTACAAAATGTATACAAAAGAGGGAAATAAAAGAATTTATAAAAACCCACAAAACCCAACGTACATGCATTTGGAAAGTGTAAGCTTTATTGTTGGCAATATGCAAGCATACAAATGTGCCTCTGGCACAAAATGGGATGTTTGTTTGTAGAAAAATAGGAACCTTTATACTTGAGAAGTCATTGCATACAATAAATATTGAGTAAATCTCTTCAACTATTGTTGTTGGTGGTGTGAGAACATCTTGCAAAAGACTTGAGGCAGTCTACGATGACCCTAAGACTTATTGGAATTAAAAGACAAAATTTTGGGTCTGTCTGACACTCTGTAGATGACAGCTAGACCCTTTGTATGCAAGGAAAACTACAGGTGAAATATACTCCAGATCCATAATGGGAAACTGTCACTATGACAGGTTAGGCCTCAAAATGATGAATAAGCAGATAAATGAATTCTCACTAATGTGCAAAGCTGACACTTTAAATTATGGTCTTGAATGTAAACGCAACGTAGATATATTTGTATATAACTTAACAGTGATAATAATTAATAACAAGATACTTTGTTGCAATATT
>JAWQFJ010024568.1:70000-90000 GCA_034096865.1 Theodoxus fluviatilis | reverse complement strand
AAAATCTATATCATAATATAAATTCTAGAAAACATGCAGCATTTATGAGACAAGCAATGACCGAAATCTTGACAAATTTATCAGACTTTATCATGTTGTCTCCCACAACTAAAGATCAAAGATGATAAAGTCATCTCACAAAATTTCACTTAAAAATACAATTCAAACTGCCAACACCAAGACAGAAAAGCTGAACTCCATATCAATGAACCTTATCCCTAATGCCATGCACAAACACCCATCTATGATGACACAATCTATCCATAAATATCCTCACCTAGTTTTCAGCACCAAGACTTCTACTACTAGTAATGATGATGATGATGAAGATGATAAAAATAATGAAGATGATGATAAAGATGAAGAAGAAGAAGAAGAAGAAGAAGAAGAAGAAGAAGAAGAAGAAGAAGAAGAAGAAGAAGAAGAAGCAGGAGGAGGAGGAGGAGGAAGAGGAGGAGGAGAAGAAAAAGAAGATGAAGATTATGATGATAGTAAATAACTAATAAGAGTTCAAACACTGTTCTCTGCCAG
Source organism: Theodoxus fluviatilis (assembly GCA_034096865.1). NCBI lineage: Eukaryota > Metazoa > Mollusca > Gastropoda > Cycloneritida > Neritidae > Theodoxus > Theodoxus fluviatilis. The sequence continues at coordinate 89,469 of JAWQFJ010024568.1, read as the reverse complement.
GGCAGAAAAGGAGAGCTTGGGATCACCACTCACCGTGTCTCTGTTGAGGAATTCCTCTTCAGACTTGGACAGGTCAGGTCTGATTTCCCCTGGGCCGTGGTAGCGTGGAGGAAAGCACACGTCACAGCAGCACACTATCAACTGGAATGAACAAACCACACAGGCTGATTATCACATGGAATAAACAGCATCTATCAGCTCAAATAAGCAAACAGTGGCTGTTAGTAATCAAATACACTGAAGAGATGCCAGTCCAGATTGAGTAAAGAGAATGAAATAGCAGGTGATCTGCGTGTGAAGACATAAAATACACTCCCTCCAGCTACTAAAAAACTATTGTCTAAAGTAATTTGCCTCTCATTGGAGTCTCAGAATATCAATATATTCCCATGAAACATTAGTAAAGCACAAGCTGAGGCATAGCACATCATTTCAGCTCCATCTAATTAATGGATGGTTTAAACAAGAAGGGCAAAGCCCATATGACTCACATGCTTGACCTTGACCTTTACATGACCTTGACCTTCAGGTGAACTTCACGGTCAAGGTCAAACAACTAAACCTAGAAATGACATCATATGCTAAGAACTGCTTTACACATTTTTCCTACCAAAATACATGTGACCTTGACCCAGTTCAAGGTCATCCAAGGTCATGCAACACAAAGCTGTTAATTCAAGACATAGAAAGCACAATGGTGCTTATTGGCACTTTCTACCATGAGATATGGTCACTTTTAGTGGTTCACTAGCCCATTTTGGTCACATTTCATAAGGGTCAAAGTGACCTTGACCTTGATGATATGTGACCAAATGTGTCTCATGATGAAAGTATAACATGTGTCCCACATAATTATTAAGTTTGAAACAGTTATCTTCCATAGTTCAGGGTCACTTCAAAATATGTATACAATCCAACTTTGAAGAGCTCCTGTGACCTTGACCTTGAAGCAAGGTCAACCAAACTGGTATCAAAAGATAGGGCTTACTTTGCCCTATATACCATATACAGGTGAGGCAGCCAATCTCAAAAACTTCAGATAAAATTGAGAAAATGTGAAAAATGGCTGTTTTTTAGACAACATTTATGGACCCTGCGACCTTGACCTTGAAGCAAGGTCAAGTCACTATGTATGTTTTTTGAGGCCTTGTCATCATACACCATCATGCCACATTTGGTATTGATAGACTTAATAGTCTCTGAGAAAAATCCAACGTTAAAGTTTTCGGACGCCCGGACGGACGAAACGGGTGAGTACATAGACTCACTTTTGCTTCACATGTGAGTCAAAAAATGTATACAACTATACAAAATAGTCACAGCTAAAGCTCATGACTAAAAACTTCACTTTTGAACTTCAGTTTTGACCTCCATCCTTCCCTGTCTACACGCATTTGGACCACAGATTCAGCACTGAAGTCAGTGAACAATTTTAGAATCCAAAATACACATAGGACATGAAACAAGATTGCCATTATCCCTCCAGGTTTACTGGAGGTTCTCACAGCTTTATCTGTGTGTGTGTGTGTGTCTGTCTGTGTGTCTGCCAGTCCCGACTTAACGGCTGATATCTCAAAAACTACTGGACGGATTTCCTTGACATTTTGCACACTTACTGGAAGTTAGGTCCAATTGAATGTATCAAATTTTCAGAATCGAGGTTTGAAAAGAAAGTGACTTTTTAACGTTTTGGTGTTGCAAAGAAAACGCTACAACAGAGTCTGAATGCAAAATGTGTGACGTGATCATTTGACGTCGAATAACGTGACGTAATTTCAAGGAGATTTTCAAGGAGATTTTCGAGGAGGATTAATTTCGAGACCATTGGTGATGGAGAAAGAAGGATTTTTAACGATGCGGGTCGTTTCGTATCCTGGACGTTTCGTACCTAGTCGTTTCGTACCCTAACCCTTACCCTTAGAGTTAGGGTTAGAGTTAGTTAGGGTTAGGGTAGAAAAGGTACAAATCGACTAAATGAGGTACACAACGACTAGGGTACGTTGCGTCCAGGGTACGAAACGTCCAGGGTACGAAACGTCCTGTATTTGATTTTTTATCCCTCCAGGTTTACTGAAGGTCCTCACAGCTTTATTGGGGTTTTTTTTAATGCCAAAACCTGGAGGTTCGGCGCCAGCGGTTTTTATTACTGATACAGCTGTTCTCTATATGCATTGAAAACACAGCATTGGTTGTGTATAGCTGACTAAAATTCAAATCAAAGTGTTTTGTAAGAATGCGCACCTTCACAGCACTTCCCTGATGCAAGATGATCCAGATAAGGCAAAAAAAAGAAAAAGGTTTGTGGTCAAGGTAACATGGCCAAAAAATAGGGTCAGCAGGTTGGCCTGAAATTTTTTTTTCCTATGTAAAAGAGGCCATATTAAGCATAAACCATACTCTCACTGAAAACGCCATTTAAAACTTAAAGTGTGGATTACCCAAGTGGTCATAGGGCAGACAAGATGGGACAGCATGCAGTTCATTGTTTACCATAATTTTTTACTCTTCTTTTCTTCTTTTCTTTTTTGCATGATAATTTAAAAAAGCTTAGGGTGTGCAGAAAAATATAGGGTCCATCAAGTTACCATTACCAAAACTATTTTTCTATCTGGCCTAAGAGCAGTGTCACCTACCAGGCCGCAGAAGAGCCCAATGATTATGGTCAGGATTGCAAAGATGATATAGCAAGCCCACTCAGGAATTCCATAGTCATCTGTCAGCATAGTGTAGAACTCCTGCAATGAAAGCAATCGTTTTCCTATTAAGTTCATCTGCAAGAAAACTGCATCAAATTTACTCCTTCAAAGTAGAGTTCTATTGAGCAACATGAAAAAAAAAACATGGCCAGAGAATATCACACACACACACACACACACACACACACACACTCGCTTACTCACACCCAAACACACACACACACACACACAAACACACACACACACCCACACACACACATACAAACACACATACACCCCACTCACACATAAAACATCCACATACACACACAATCACATTTGCATGCGCACGCGCACACACACACACACAAACATCCACAAATACACACCTCTCTATAAAAAAATCAGAGCAAACACAGTGCAGAGGACACCCACACTAACACCTTGATGGATACATTACATTAATTAATTAACAGTACATTTTTTTAATGCCTGCTAACAATAATACACCAAGTTAATAACAACAACAACAACAAACTTCCTATGCATCGAATCCTATTTCATTTCATCTGTTTGAGTCAAAAAGATGGAAAGACCAGTCTAAATTCTCTATGACTAAAACTAAAAGAGAACTTTTTGATGCCACAGTAATTGATAGACCCATTACTTACTCTGACCACCATGGCTGACTTGAAGAACCAGTCCACCACAGACATGCTGCAACAAGGACACAGATAAAGCAGGCATCAGATTTAGTCAGATAACACACTGGCTCCCTGTAGATTCTTCTGAATCCCCACTGAAAAATGTCAGTGTGGCTGAAAAACTAAAACACGTGATAGATGCCTAACAAATTTGCACACACACACACACGCGCGCGCGCGCGCACACACACACACACACACACACCTTCTTGCAGCTTATTCTAATTTATATTGTCCACAATAATGTCAGTTTGACGAAGGATATATATTTATGTACATTTTTAAAGGTTCTATAGTGGACACCTTTGATTCTCAAGAAGTGACATTAGGAGACTTGTAAGAGAGTATCTCCAGTTGTAAACATTGTGTGTCATGATTATTAATGAAAGACCATCTGTTCTGGAAGAATCAACTAATGGGATGCATTCATGGATTATCAAATGAATTTGCAATCACACACACACACACACACACACACACACACACACACACACACACACACACACACACACACACACACACACACACACACACACACACACACTCATTATTATGTGTCATAAATCAAATGGCAATAAAGATCCCCTTTTTATGTGCACACAGAACTAGTAATGCCGTTGACAAGTCAAAACTATTTTTAGGGCTCATGACATAAACTGGATTGCACGAGGACATGTCCAGACTCTGACAAATGGAGTTCACTAGTAGTCCTTGTTGCAAAGAAAGATGTATCACGCTCCCATATGGAAAGACAAGAAGGGCAAAGCCCATACGACTCACATGCTTGACCTTGACCTTTATATGACCTTGACCTTCAGGTGACCTTCAAGGTCAAGGTCAAACAACTAAACCTACCAATGACATCATACACAAAGAAATGCTTTACACATTTTTCCTACCAAAATACATGTGACCTTGACCCAAGGTCAAGGTCATCCAAGGTCATGCAACACAAAGCTGTTAATTCAAGACATAGGAAGCACAATGGTGCTTATTGGCACTTTCTACCATGAGATATAGTCACTTTTAGTGGTTCACTACCCCATTTTGGTCACATTTCATAAGGGTCAAAGTGACCTTGACCTTGATGATATGTGACCAAATGTGTCTCATGATGAAAGTATAACATGTGCCCCACATAATTATTAAGTTTGAAACAGTTATCTTCCATAGTTCAGGGTCAAGGTCACTTCAAAATATGTATACAATCAAACTTTGAAGAGCTCCTGTGACCTTGACCTTGAAGCAAGGTCAACCAAACTGGTATCAAAAGATAGGGCTTGCTTTGACCTATATACCACTTGTAGCTAAGGTCGCCATTCTCAATAACGTGGGAGAAAATTGGGAAAATGTGAAAAATGACTGTTTTTGAGACCACATTTATGGCTCCTGTGACCTTGACCTTGACCTTGAAGCAAGGTCAAGTCACTATGTATGTTTTTTGAGGCCTTGTCATCATACACCATCATGCCACATTTGGTGTTGATAGACTTAATAGTCTCCGAGAAAAATCCAACGTTTAAGTTTTTTACGGACGGACGGACGGACGCCCGCCCGCCCGCCCGGACGGACGGACGGACGACACGGCTCAGTACATAGACTCACTTTTGCTTCGCATGTGAGTCAAAAAGGACAGATGCCTGAACCCCTGCATGTGAAACTGCCACTCACTGGATGGAGTTGGGGTGTATCCAGAAGGACACCGGCTCCAGTTCCTTCCATCGCTTGTCGTCGATGAAGGCGACAAGGTCTGTCTCCTGTCTGTTGCCATTGTACCTACGGAACTCGCCGTCAATCACACTGAAAACACAGTGAAAAAAATGTTCTGAAGGTGTACAAGAGTTTTCCAACAATTCTACACAAAAACTAGATTTCTGTATTGCAGCTAAATTTCTTCCAGCTTTTGTTGTTGTCAGAGTGTGCGTGCGCATGAGTGCGTGCGTGCATTAAATTGCTACTGAGGGGTTTGCAAGGTGGCTCTTGCTTTGATTTGACTTTGGCACACACACAAAATTAGTTGTGGTTACAGTAACCTGACCGACCCTATTTTTTTCTGCCTACCCTAAACTTTTTTCCGATCATGCAATAAAACAAAATGAAAAGAGAGAGAGAGAGAGAGAGAGAGAGAGAGAGAGAGAGAGAGAGAGAGAGAGAGAGAGAGAGAGAGAGAGAGAGAGAGAGAGAGAGAGAGAGAGAGGAGAGAGAGAGAGAGAGAGAGAGAGAGAGAGAGAGAGAGAGAGAGAGAGAGAGAGAGACGGAGGGAGGGAGGGAGGGAGGGAGGGAGGGAGGGAGAGAGAGAAAGAGAGAGAGAGAGAGAGAGAGAGAGAGAGAGAGAGAGAGAGAGAGAGAGAGAGAGAGAGAGAGAGAGAGAAAGAAAGAGAGAGAGAGAAAGAAAGAGAGAGAGAGAGAAGAAATTGATGGTAATTAATGAATTGTGTGGTGTCTCATTTTCCCTGTCTTATGAGCACTTGAATCCAATATCTAAGTTTAAAAATCAGTTCTTTTTTTCACCGAAAGAGAAATTGTGATTTCTATTAAATCTTGCCTCTTCTAGTTTTATTAAAAGTATTTTTAGAATCAGGCCTACCTACTGACCCTTTTTTTGTTGTTGCCAGGTTACCATTACACATATTTTTCTTTTGGCCATATCAGATTGTATACATGTACTGCAAAACAGCATATCTTGATGCAACCTGTGTAAAAGATTTGTGTACACAGCAGTGACTTACTTACTAGCTTACTCATTCTGGCCTCATAACTTAAAAGGCTCTATTCCATGTAGCTGATTTATTTCATATACAGCTCATTAAATCTTTGACTCCCAGACCTATTGTGAACTTGGGTGGAAAAAAGGTGTGTCCAGAAAAAATATGTAGAAAATAACCTAGATCCCTTATAAATACATAAACTTGTAAAAGAAATTTGGAAGGAGAAAGATGGGAAAATCCAACTAAAACAATATAAAGGTCATCATGGGCAGATAACTAATTACAAAGGAGGGGTAACATTCATTTTGTGATCATTTTCAGAAAGAAGAAGATACCGAGTAGGTCCATGCTGGCTGAGGTACTGGGGAATAGTCCTTTGGGACGTTCGTGTTGAATGTGCTATCAGCCATGACTTGCAGTGTTTGAACTCACTGCCCATCTCTTGCTCAAAGCCCAACAAGACTCATAACAAACTAACATGACCTTGCCCACCTTCCCTCAATGTACTCTGTGATCAGTCACATCTTCTGCAACAGCAAGATCACTGATCACATCACCCTCGCTTCCATCTTTGCTCTCAATAGTACCTGATGTCCCAGTTTCTCAGTAAATCCAACAAAAAACAAGCTTTTTCATTCATGGTACAGTGTCTAGTGTCGTTTGGGCACATTGTATCACTTCATGCATAGCAAAGTGCAAAAAACTGCTTCAAAATTGATCAAATACATCACTCAAAGTCAAAAGCAAACAAAGACTGCAGCCATTAGCAGCCCTGAGTAGCACACACTCAGTGCTTGTAAGCGCTGGACAGCGCTAGCGCCGTGAAACGGCTTGTTCAGGACGCGTAGCGCTGCAAAGTGCTGCATGTGATTCGGCGCTTTGCAGCGCTGCGCCTCCTGAACAAGCCGTTTCACGCCGCAAGCGCTGTCCAGCGCTTACAAGCACCGAGTGTGTGCTACTCGGGGCAGGCATGTATACTGCAGACCTGGGTACCCCAAATTTTCCCTCAGCGTACTCTCTGGTTCAGATATGCGTATTTTTTAATAAAACTGTGCGTATTTTTTGCGGGACCGACAATTTCAAAAATGCAGCTTTTGGTTTGCATACAAAGAGGCAATGCAAGTGAAGAGTTACCTCCCCCTTGACCGCTGAATCCGGCTGTTTAGTTGAAGCGAAACTATCTATCTCTACAGGAGGACACTGGTCACATAGGCATCCCGCAGCTTGCCTGAACTGATTTTGGCTCGAGAGAGAGAGAGAGAGAGAGAGAGAGAGAGAGAGAGAGAGAGAGAGAGAGAGAGAGAGATGACAGAGAGAGAGACAGAGAGAGAGAGTGACAGAGAGAGAGAGAGAGAGAGAGAGAGAGAGAGAGAGAGAGAGAGAGAGAGGAGAGAGAGAGAGAGAGAGAGACAGAGAGAGAGAGAGAGACAGAGAGAGAGAGACAGAGAGAGAGAGAGAGAGAGAGAGACAGAGAGAGAGACAGAGACAGAGAGAGAGAGACAGAGAGAGAGACAGAGACAGAGAGAGAGAGACAGAGAGAGAGAGAGAGAGAGAGAGACAGAGACAGAGAGAGAGAGAGAGAGAGAGAGAGAGAGAGTGAAACAGAGAGGTGTGAGGTATCCTCCCTGCAAATGTTATGTTAAGATTGCCTGACCCACTTCTTACACCAGCATCCTGTAGCAGTGGGGCTCAACTAAACAGCCCCTCTGGGAACAGCCTGCAGTCACAACAGTGTTGTCAACACATATTACACAAATGTCAGATGAAGAGCTCTTGTCAAAACAAAACTCGAACAGTACGAGACTGCTTCCAGCCTCAGGAAAATTAAATTGCGGATCCGAACTTCAGGGGGGGGGGGGGGCCTTTTGATTTCACAATTGTTGTATTTTTCAATTTCCCCATTGTCGTATTTTTTTTCCACACAAGTTGTAGTAGTCGTATTTTCAATAGTTTGGCGTAAAAAATATGCCAAAATCGTATAGGTAAACAGGTCTGATACTGGCCATGTGACCCCAAATCATGTAATCTCAGATAAATTCACTATTAATAGATCTGCTCCAAGAAAATGAATGCCCCGACCGTGGCTAGATCTGCAGTTAGGATTGAAAGGCTTAATTCATCTCTAATGCTGAATCATGCGTTCTGTAGGCAGTTCTGTACAAATGCCCAATAGCAATAGGAATAAATGCAATTCATCTCTAATGCTGAATCATGCGTTCTGTAGGCAATTCTGTACAAATGCCCAATAGCAATAGGAATAAATGCAATTCATCTCTAATGCTGAATCATGCGTTCTGTAGGCAATTCTGTACAAATGCCCAATAGCAATAGGAATAAATGCAATTCAGTTTGGAAATAAAAGTAGTACAATAATGCCATCAGTACCAATTTGACGGGCTCTCTTTTTTTGTAACTGACACAATAAGGTTGTAAAATTGAGTCAAATGGAGCAATAAACCTTCTGATGCACAGATGCACACTTATCTACTTGCTCACATTACAAATGAGGTTTTTACTCTGGGTTTACACACAGTCACTTCCATACAGATAGTAAGGGTTAACTTCACTGTGCCAACAGTATTGTATCCCAATACATGAACAGCATACTTACTGATATATGGTAGGCAAGGATGTGACTAGGAATCTTCCACTCAGCCCTGTAAATAGTGATAATTATTCATCATCATCATCATCAACATCATCATCGTCGTCCCAGGAATTTTGTTTGAAGACTTTCGTCTCAGGTTGCCTCATTATATGATCTCACATTTTGTTACTATGTGGTTTTACCTCTGGGTGAGAAGAGGCATACTACCAGAAGAAGGAACTCTAGGATTCGTCAGTGCTAAACATCACACTTGCTATGCACTATGAGTCCTGTGCCTGAATGAAGTACTTCATTTAAGCCCTTGGCAATCTGCTGGTAGAATGATCCTTTTGGAACAGTAGTTTTTACTAATAAGACTGAAATACTCAAATAGCATTAGAGTATTTAGACTGGTACAGAAAAGCAGATTGAAAAAGCTCAGTGGTGACTGATCATAAGGAACTCTGTGGAAAATCTTTAGACTGACACTTACTAAAATGTATCTTGTTTGTTTTACGGTAAACATTGATACACAATCAGTGATTCACAGAGCAACACTACATACACATACTCATAGCCTTGTTCAAAATATCTATGATCTATCAGTATCACAGTAACTCTGAACCTCTTTGAAAACAAGCATCTATCCATATACAACTTATACAGGGCTATCAAAATATGCCTCGGTACGTTTCTCTTCCAAAGCAACAACAAGCATCAGAACATGCATACACACCCACACACACACACAAACACACACAATTTTTCTTTGCATGCATACATGGCCTATCAATAGATTATTAAAATTTTTGTTCTAGCTGTGTTGTCTGTTTATCCATTTTTTCTCACCATCTTTCTGTAAGCCAGCCCTCGACTCTCATCATAATAGGTTGTGGGCTTATTATTCATTCTCCCTGATCTAAGTCTGTGACAGTCTATGCCATGGATCTGTATGTCTTCCATCTCTCTCTCTCTCTCTCTCTCTCTCTCTCTCTCCCCAATCCTCCAACAGCCTACACTCCCCAGTTCTCTCCCCATCAGACTGACCAGCATTTTCTGTGACATCGATGACACCCAGGTTCAAATCCAAGTCCTGTCCCCACTTGGCCAAAGATTCAAAGGTGGGCTTGAAGGCTCGGCATGCTGGGCACCATGGAGCGACTCTGCAGAAGAGCCACAAGGTCAACATTATGATTTCGCCACACATACAAAAGTTGTGGTTACAGTAACCTGACCAACCCTATTTTTTCTGCTGACCTAAAACTTTTTTTCAATCATGCAAAAAAAGAAGAAAAAAAAGAAGAAAAAGAGAGGGAATCGATGGTAAACAACAAACTGTGTGCTGCCCCATTTGCCCTGCCCTTTGAGCAGAAAATGGAATTAAAAAAAAAAGTTTTTACTGACAGTTTGGTTTATGTTTAACCTGGCCTCTTATTAAAAAAAATTTTAAAGTGCAGGCCGACCTACCAACCATACTGGTTTTCTGTGTGTTGCCATGTTACCTGAACCAAAACTTTTTGTTTTTTGCCTTAAGCCAAGCAGGAAGCTGGAGTAACACCCTTTTCTAACTAGTGTTGATCAGGAGTAAAAGAAGGCCAGATTAGGTTTGCTTAAGTATAGAATAATCCTTCACACTCATACTATAGGGAGTGTCATGATAGAGGCATTTTGCAAGTCCTGAACAGCAATAGATTGTGTATGTTGTGCATGCATGTGTATGTAATGCACAAACACATGTGCATGCATGCATGCATGTGTGTGTGTGTGTGTGTGTGAGAGAGAGAGAGAGAGAGAGAGAGAGAGAGAGAGAGAGAGAGAGAGAGAGAGAGAGAGAGAGAGAGAGAGAGAGAGAGAGAGAGAGAGTGCATATATATGGTCAAGAGTACAGAGGTGCTGAGTATTGGTGTGACACATATATATTTCAAAATAAACTTTCTGATACAGTAATGATACACTCTTCATTTCACATACATATGATGCAATAGGTGATGTATAAACTGTACAGAAAAGAAAAACTGAATGTAATCTTTAGTTTAGTTGCATTTGAAGAAGACAGTTTGGAGTCTCATCTTAACTTGACACCATCACTCATTCAGAAAAAGAGCCACAAAAGATAAACTATTCAACACAAAAACTTTTTTGCAGGTTCAACATCCAAGTATTAATGCTATTTTTGCTCCTAGGTCAAGAAGAAATGAAATAAAATCTTAGAGGTTAGCATTCGTCTTAACTCAACTTTACACAATGTCACACTTTCTCTCACTGACATCATTCAATCTTTCGCGCAAAACATGAAAAACATCAAAGTTGAAGAAGATTTATTGAACATCAAACACATGTGCAGAAACATCGATCTTTTGTCAACAACATGAAACAAGTTTGGATTGTGTGAGTTGACAGTGTGAGGAGAAAAAGGGTTTTGTTTTGAGGTAGGGTAGTGAAATTGGCGTACTCAGCACCTGCGTACTCTTGACCATATGTGCAAGCATACACACACAAGGTACATACATCCACTTTCATCTCAAAAGTAAATGAAATAAACATTGACATTTTTTGGGCTGATTATTGTAATTTGCAAAATTATTTTCCACTGCTAAACTGGCTTCTTGTTGTAGAAGTGTCAGGCATCCAGAAGCTGTTTCCACCCCTTTCTGGTAGCTTGCACTCTCCCCAACCCTTCTCATTATCTCAACTCATGGCCATTATCTCTATGTACATGTACATGAAAGCTTACAGATAACCATCTATCTCTTGACATATTTAGGTTTTTCAAAATCCAAAGCTGTCTGAATCATGTTCATCCTTCACACAGCAGAGAACTTGTCAGGATACTCAAAACATGGACAGCCTGATCGTTGGCATGTAATTCAGCATGGTGTAATTCATAAAGTTATTTACAAACTGTACATTTTAAATAAAGTTGTTAAAAGCACTTGTAGGCAATAGTATAACAGAACAGAGTGTATGGGGAAAATGTAACTTTTCATTTCAAATGAAAACATCACCCCACAAAATGACGGCAAGTGGAAGTTGTAGTTCGGTTCATATCGTATAGATCTCACGTTTTTCAGATTGATCAGCAAAACTCGACGCAGGCAAAATCGGTCTACTATGCATAAACACCACCATGGCAGGCCCAATAACGCAATAGTTTTCAAACAGTGTTCAAAATACGATCTCACAGAACCTATGCAGCCTGAACGCAAAATGTAAGGCTACACTACACAGTATAAGAAGTCAATACTAGGGCACGAACGTACTGATCTTCCCATGCATGAGGTTGAAGCACGCTCGGTTTATCTTCACAGTCATTCGAGAAATCATGGACCCAGCAATCGTCCTTCATCGAAATATGACTAACAAATCTAATATATATCCAGATCCTGGGTCACACTACCTCGAGTCCATTAGCATTTAAGTATGCCAGTGTGAGTGTCGAATTTAAATGACGCGGGAGTATCGGAAATGGCATTCTTATTTATCAGCAGACGTATTTAATTAGTAACTAAGCACAAATTCCCCATCTGATATGAACAATAGAAACTCAAGCAAATTAAAACATCAAGCAATATTTCAGCACGAGTGACAGACTTCTTTGAATATGCGTGTACGTGGCCCGAGCTGAAGTTGGAGACTGCAGTGAAACACGACTGTGTGACGACAGTGACATGAAAGTGAGCTCAGATCGGGTGAAGGCTGGGCGTGTTTCAAAGCGTACTTACAGTGACACCAGCCATTGGCCCTCAAGAATTTCTCTCCAATTGTTCTCATTCAGCTCCACTGGCTTGTCTGCGGTTTTCAATTCAACTTGCGAGAAAACAGACAAGAGAATCAAACAGCTCGTGAACTTCGCGTCCATGATGTTTTTCCCAATAGCGGTTCACTGCCAATTGCGTATCCAGTTTAAGTAGTCGACTCATCCTTCCGGAAGAGGAAATCATCTGCGGATCGAATGCAATGAAAAGGATATGAATTGCGTTTAATACGAAAATGAGTAAATATGTGTAAAGTTTGTAATCGAAGTGTTGATATTTTTGAGACATTCCATTGTAATGAAAAGAAACAAAAGGTATATTTATGTCAGTGATCACCGGTTAGAAAGGGAGAGCATCGCTTCGTGCACTTATTTATTGCCTCCCCTTAGACCATGGCAAGTCGTCTTTTAGATGCATTTAATTTTAGGAGAGAAAGAGTAACATCAGTGCTGTGAAATGAAGAAATTCATGCCCAGAGCTTTCATACGGTAAACTCGAGTACAGCTTGATCGATGCAAAACATCTGGAATAAGTCATGTAAAGCGGTTTAAGATCCAAACATGGGTGTTGAGTCGCGAAATAAAACCGGTTTTATTTCGCGACTCAACACCCATGTTTGCCGTAACCTTTATCTTATACTCACATAAATTGCAGAACTGTTGGTATAAAATTAGATATGCCTTTATTCATTTTATTTTCCAGTCCTTTAAAAGACGTGCAAAAACACGTCGTGTTTTGCCACAATTTACTTTGAAATATTCAGTTTCTTCATGTGAGTGAGAAAAATGTTGGTGATTGATAAAAGTGAAATTAATTTTCTATTTTATGGCAAACTGTACTAATTATATGTGATGAGGTGCACCTATCACCGAGTGTATTGTACATCTGCTGTGCTCATCCTCTGCAGTTATCCCCGCTTCTGTCTCTCATACCCCCTATCCTGTGTGTCAGACGTCTCTCCAACCCCCCCCCTTCCCCATCCTTTCTGTAAGGCAAGCGGACAAGCTGACCGCTCAGCGACCCCTCCTCTGCTTTGGTCTGATTGTCGGTGCAGCTGCCCGGTCAGCCACTCCTTACATTAGCGTGACCCCTGGCTAGTAGCCGTTCTCCCACTCTGGCATCTGAATTGTAACATTTTGAGTATAAATCTGATGTTTCCTCTCAAGTAAGACAACCACTTGCAACGGCATGTGATTCATTGAATAGACTGTGTTATGCTGAATGAGGAAACATTTGTAAGAAGTAATTTCAAAGCGAGTTCAATTAAGTAATCCTTGTTTTCTCCAAATAGAAGCACGACCCGGTGTACCGGGAGCCAAGGTTATGATCTGTGGAACGTACAATCCACACCCTGGCTCCTGTGAGGTCCGTGCATCCGCTTGATAAGGGGAAGACGGCACACAGCCAGAGACCGTTTCACCACCCGGGTCCAAAAGTTCATTTACTGAGAGATTGTACCAACGGTCAATAAAGAGTGGAAAGCAACTCGACTTCACCCCTGCGTCTTACATGACTCCAACCTTACCACCGACCACCACATATACATTGTATTATTGTGATTCAGTCTGTTTGCATGTAGTGTGTCCATGAAACAAATGTCTCCTCACCCTTTAAGTTTCGCCATTGTAGGGGATTCTATGCAATGCGACATGTATGTAAATATTATGACATTGACTCTTGCTTCAGACTTCACTATTCCCGATGCAATAAACTGATTTTGTTTTGTTCTTGTTGTTGATGTCGTAATCTTTGTCGTCGTTGTCGTCATTTTCGTAGTTGTGTAATTATGAGAAGGAAAAAAATCAATCAATGACTTTAGCCTCCTTTTTGCCTGGCCGCCCACACATGAATGAGGCTATTGTGTGGCATTTATACACCAAGATAGTAACAAAATTAAATTGTAACAACACACGCACACGCACGCACGCACACACACACACACACACACACACGCACACACATACACACACACATACACACACACGTCGTACAAATAACATCGCAACAACATGCGTAAGCAGTAACATATATGTCACTGAGATGTCGTGTGTTTGCCAAGAGTAAAAAGTCTCTCGGCATTCACTGTCTGCACTCTGTGCAGAATAAACCTCAAACTACAGAAGGCAAGATCAACTTGGGCACAAGAGAATGTGCTGGGGATGGTGGTGGGGTCGGTGGGTGGGTGGTGTAAGAAAAAAAAAACCGCCCTGCTGACCAGTAGGCAAAGCTAAAAGGATAACGCCTTTTAACGGCTAGGAAAGGCAGCTGTCAATGATCACGAGCAACCACGAGACTGTGTAACCCATTGCTGTAGCAATGCTAGTGTGTGATGCAAAGAAGACAGAAAATAAAATGAATCTTTTCTTCTTAACTATTGCATCGCAAGGATGTTATTAAACGTACTGATCTTCCCATGCATGAGGTGGAAGCCCGCTCGGTTTATCTTCACAGTCATTCGAGAAATCATGGACCCAGCAATCGTCCTTCATCGAAATATGACTAACAAATCTAATATATATCCAAATCCTGGGTCACACTACCTCGAGTCCATTAGCATTTAAGTATGCCAGTGTCGAATTTAAATGACGCGGTATATATAATTCACGCAGGGACTGACTAAGGAAACGCATGCATGCTTCGTAGAGAATAATATAAGTCTATGTGCATTGAATTCGTTTGTTGCTTTGACTGAAAACTTATTTTCGAAAAATTACACGCATGCACGGGAACGCACGCAAGTACATACGCACGCATGCATTCCCTCCCCGCCCCCCCCCCCCCCCCCCCCCTCCTCCACTACCACCCTCATCAGTACTGCCACCATCTCCACCAGCATCACAATCAGAGGCCGTTTTCCTATACTACAGATATGCAACCCAAAGGGTGTTTCCGGTATCATTGTACAGTGTCCGCAGTAATCTTACACTGGAGTCGCAGGGGCGGACGAGGGGGAGTGGGGGGTGGGTTTCCGGGGTTTCCGGAAACTCGCCCCCAACAGAAAAATAAAAAATAAAAATAAAATATTAAATATTTTACAAATTTCCATCAAAACGCGCCAGATTAGACCATTTTGCAGCCTTCTCCCCAACCCCCCCCCCCCCCCCCCCCCGCTTTGCTGTGCCGGCTGAGCACTTTGCGCGTTCACAGCTCCCCCCCCCCCCCCCCCCCCGGTTCCTAAAAAAAGTTTGGAAACCTCCCCCCCAAAATGAACTGATCCGTCCCTGAGTCAGTTTAAAGATTGGGACGAAAAAGCAGACAGTGTCTGGTTTTGGATTTATTACAAGAACTGACGTATTGATCTTTGCGTATAATTACAGCGGTCACTATTTAAAAAAAGATCTGTGGATTGCAAATCCACAGTCCTGGGAAACCCGCATCAGCACTAACAATAGCACAACCTTCACAGCCGCCGCCGTCCACGCCTGCTCCATCACCAATTGGCTCAGTAGGCTTGTTCAGAAGTACTCAGCGCTGCTTGAGCGCTTCATGTTGGCAATTGAGCGCTTCATGCCACTCCTGAACGCCCCAGACTTTGTGCAGCGCTTCACTTGTTAAAGGGGAGGTAAATCTTCTGCGCCCCATGTTGTGTTGGTAGACGCGAAGAAAGTGTTTTCTTCGCCACAGACATCGTTTATGCACGTTTAAATGTATTCTGCATGAATAAAGTCCTCTACGGTGTCATCCTTACTTGCCATTACTCGCGCATACAGAGCGCTTGGGGCAAATAAAGCCCGTTCCAGTCCCAAAATGATGTTTCTGAGGGTTATTTTACGCGTCGACGGCCAGTGCGGGATCGAAGACGCCATTTTGAAATGCTGCAAAATCATCCTGCTGCACGTCGGATTGGTGATTCACAGCGCTGCTCAGCGCTGAGTGAAGCACGCCCCAAATTGGCCGTTCAGGAGTGAATCACATGCAGCGCTGAGTAAGCGCTTTGAAGCACTGCGCCTTCTGAACTCCCCTAGTAAGTATAACTCCAAATAAAGACGAAGGCTTCATCATCAAATTTACAGATTGTCTGCCGTTGACGTAGGCTGCCAAACCTACGACTGGGACACCGAAGGTTTAGACTGGGACACCCAAGGTTTAGACTGGGACACCCAAGGTTTAGACTGGGACACCCAAGATTTAGACTGGGACACCCAAGGTTTAGACTGGGACACCCAAGGTTTAGACTGGGACGCCTAAGGTTTAGACTGGGACGCCTAAGGTTTAGACTGGGACGCCTAAGGTTTAGACTGGGACGCCTAAGGTTTAGACTGGGACGCCTAAGGTTTAGACTGGGACGCCATGGGCAGCAAGGAGACCGGGAGAGGATGTTTGGACCAACTGTGGTGGAAAGGGAGTCCCCGTCAAGACATCATTCGACATAGCACGACACCAACGCCGTTGGAAAATGGCCTGAAATTAGTCTTCTGTACGGCCCTAGATGTTCCAAGCTTGGGCGGGCAAACCCAGGTGTCGAGTTTGCCCGTTTTATGTCTTGAGCAGGACGAAGAAGCCGAGGCGACGGTGACTGACTTTATGGCGTGGTCTGTTCCATAAACCTGGCAGCTTGGCTGAAGTTTCTGGAGGAAGGACGGACGCCGCTTTTCTGAGTCGAGAACCATGACGTAGCAGTCTCGCCTTGACGCGTCACTCCCGTGGGAAGACGTCACTTCCTGGGGAATATTATGACATCATTTGGTCATGCCCGTTGACCCGCGATTGACGTTTGTAGCCTGCCACAGCCGCGTCGAACTGAGAGGAGCGGGTAGGTATACAGGTGGCAGGATCGTTCGGCTGCAGTATGAAAGAGAGAATAAACTTGCGGTTTTGAAGTTTAAAGATATAAACTTAAATGTTCAAGTCCTTCATGTACAGGAAGTAGCATCGTAACCCTTTTCCTTTGTACCCCTGCATCTCCCTAAGCGATTCGTAAGAGGAGGCATCGAATAACTAGGAAATCGTAACTTGATTTGTTCTTCTTCCAACCAACTTTTATGATTTTTCGTGATCAGTCGCCTTACATAGCCATTAAAGACTGATAGGCCGTAAAACTTCTTCAATCCATTCCTCTTTCTTTACAGGATTTTTTTTCAGAAGCAAAACGGCAATGAAAATATGTTTAGACTACACGTCTTGTGTGAAATACTTATTTGGGGGTGGGTGAGGGTAGGTGTGGGTGTGGGTGGGTGGATGGGGTGTGAGTGAGAAAAGTAAAAGTGTGTGTTTAAAGCCGATTTAAAAACTGGCTTTCGGCGCTGAACGAGAAAAGGTTACATGACTTTCATAACGTGATGAAGTACGTTACTAGTGGAACGTAGTGCGATCAAAGAGGGGTGTAGTAAGCAAGTGTCTTGGTGTCCATCGATCGGGTAGTGTTTAATAAAGCACTTACTGCAGCAGTCGGTATTTTCAAGTATGCTGTTTTATTCGTGAAAATATCCTCGAATATTGTATCAGAAACACCCCTACCTTAGCTCTTCTCCTTCAAGAGATTGATGCCAGCCAGAGGAAATATAATCTGTATTGAAAATCAACTGCTTCTTTCTGGTGAAGTGCCTGGTTAACAGGTACAACTTCGCATCAAAGTACAGGACTTTGGAATAGTAAACAGGTCTGTACTGTACGCCCGGTAATGAAGAAACGTTTTAACATGCTAATGGTGGGCGACAGTGTGGCTATTGCACAAAGACAAGTCTACATTCACGCTGGGAAGCAGCCTTGGCATATGCTGCATGTGAACGTGACTTCATTCTTGCTGAAGGATGGTAAATGTATTACTCGACAAACTAAATATTTTTTCCTGAAGGTACACACACGCACGCACACATGCACGCACACACTTGCACGCACACACTTGCACGTACACGAACGCGCGCGCGCAAACGCACACACGCAAGCACGCACGCACGCACGCACTGCTCATCATTACTATTTTGGCCCCCGACCACATGATGTAATCCATGTGATGACAGGCTTTAACCTGACGATACTTAATCACATTCACCATCAGTGAAATTTAGCAGTGGAGTCAAGAAGAAACATATTATTGCTGACCCAGCATTCGCCGACGAATAACTGTAGTAGAATATCCACTACACTTGTCTCGCAAGTGTTAACAAATTTTTCACAAAATGATGTTGTTGATGATGATGATGATGTTAATACTAACTTTTGTTTTGGTGTGTGTGTGTATGTGTGTGTGTGTGTGTGTGTGTGTGTGTGTGTGTGTGTGTGTGTGTGTGTGTGTGTGTGTGTGTGTCTCCTTGTTTTTCTACTCTTCTATACATGTATATAAATATACTACACGTATATTTTAGATATGAAGTATTGATATGTAGATGTAAATATCCTGCTAGACAGGTTCTTGCGGAAAATGTTTTTTCACAAAATGATAGAACACTCTCATCATGAGCATGTGTTCACTGGGAGTCTCTTCACACAAACTTCAAGCTCTGCGCGTTGTGTTGTCACGGAGAACCACGACGTAAGGTGTATATTGATTGGGTTGATGGAGTTTTACGGCCTATCAGCCTTTGTAGGATATGTAAGGCCAATTAAGCCCGATAATCACTAGAAGAATTCCAAGTAAGCGCAATTCTAGCCACGGTGCCCCTATTTATTCGGCTCTTACGAATCGTGTAGGGAGACACGGAGGGTCTATTCTAGTAACCCCCAACCCACAGGAGGAACTTAAGGTGTGCCACAAGTGTTCGCCGAAGTTCTATTAGTACAAATTGCGCCTCATTTTCGACGGCTTCTCGGTGCAATTAAGTTGACTTGAAGGGCTGTCTTTGCCCAATGGGAATGCCATTGGGTACATCTCTTTCTTCCGCCCCCAACCCTGCACTCCCACTCCATCCTCCACCCCCACCTCCACCCACCCCCTCCATATACAAGGCAGATGACGGCAGAGATTTAACAATCCCCACAGAGATGGAAGACTTGAGGAATCTGAGGCACATTGAAAAGTTCGAAAGATAATTCATTGGGCACAACGACCCTCTGCAAAGACACTATCTATCTGTTTAAGATAGTGTCTTCGCCCTCTCTGA
>JAWQFJ010024568.1:57500-65000 GCA_034096865.1 Theodoxus fluviatilis | reverse complement strand
CTTTCTAATTATAATAGTGTTCTTGATTTTTTAAAAGACACCACAGACCTTTATTAGTTCAAGCAATGTACGAATACAGTTACAATTAAAAAAAATAAATAATGGTTTAATGATGCAAACTACGGCGTTGTTTAGATTTAATCATACTGCAAAGTGTAACATGTTCCGATATCGGTTTTTAAAAGGTTACAAATAGTTTGAATATATCTTATACTTCCCCATGGACCTTATTCATGGCAGCCATGTTGGCAACTCAGAACGAGGCGAGCACGTCAAAACAAATGGCTCCCAGTACGAGGCACTGTTGTGTGTCCGTGTGCGCAAATGATGCAAGGTGCGAATAGGATCGGTTTTTATCGTTTTATTTTATTCCCAAGACCGCAGGCATACAAACATCCTGGATAAAAAAGATTCGTCGAGATGTCGGTCTAAAATTCAGAAGTTTAGCAACACAGCATACAAATATTAAGTGAATCACAAATCAGTACTAATGATGATGATTATGTTTATGATTGTCGTTTTATTAAGAAATTCTCTTCTGATCGGTGACACTCCTCTGTAGGAGAGGTCATGCGAGTGAGCCACTTTACCCAAGGATGTCACTCTAGGACCTATGCAGCTTCAAACACCGTACTCATAAGCTGCAACGATTGCAGGTCTAACGCTCTATCTGCTCGGCTGTAGAGCCCGACAGTATTCGACGCTTTAAACATGTGGTTCTATAATCATAGGGGAATTTGATGAGTGATGCACACCCACAATTTCTTAATTGAACATTTCATTTAAGACTACATGCTTTTATAGCGAGTACATAATTTTCACGTGTTTTAAAAATCCATAATATTGTAATTATCAACTCACCGTTGCATACATCGTAACGTCTGCGCTCACACACGTTGGACACGGGCACATCGTTCTCGTTGAATGAATGACTTAAATAATTATTGAATGAATGTAATTTCTACGGCCTGTCGGCCTCCGTAGACTGTTCATTGCTGTAGATTACGATTAAGCTTTAATAGTTGGTCATTCTGAAAGCAAGTCAAGCCGCGAGTTTCCTAGTTATTCGCCTATTGCGAAACGCGTAGGGAGACGCGACGCGTTTCTGATGTAAACTACTGAATACGAATCCATCTGCAAGGGGATAAATTGCTCACAAAGCAGCAGTTATGTGACCGATAAAATACAGGATATACGATACGTAGATTGTTGCTTTAAAAAAAAACCCACTGCGAGTGGAGCTGAAACCATGTGCTGTGCAGGCCTCGCTTTGAAGCCAACATGGCCGCCACATGAATAAGGTACATAGACCCTCTGTGAAATGAGGGTAAAAATAGATTCACCGTGGCTCCCTACACGATTCGTATAAAGTGAATAACTTCGGAAATCAACACCTGACTTGCTGTTATTCTCGGCCGATCTAGTAATTTTCGTGGACAATTGCTTTACATAGCCCACAAAGGCTAACAGGCCGAAATACTTCATACTTTATCTCCCCATAAACATTCCTGACTCCATCACAGTTTGAATGGAATCATGTCTGTTCTGATGCAGTTATTTATCGTGATCTTCATTCCGTATTCATCAGCTTGATCAGTCTGTCCTCCGGAAACTGCATCAGCAAGGGAGATAAGGGTGTCACTTAGTGCAGAGTATTCTTTCAACCATTTTCTGTCGTTGTCTCTGCAAGCCAAGTTCCTTTTTCTCAAATCTGCACTTCATATTTCAATATCCCCACTCCACCCCCTTCGCTATCCGGATACTCCCCTCCCCCACCCCCATTTCCCCCCTCCCCCATTCCCCCCATTCCCCTCCCCCAGTGCTTTCCTCCGTTTCGTAAAGGTGACTGCGGAAACATAGACAAACACGGTGTTAAAAAGCCGCTCTGGCGCAGCGTCAAAACAGAGAAGGAAATAATTTGAAGGCCAACAGAGAGAGAGAGAGAGAGGCGAATCATGAAAACAGATCGTGTGCCTATGCCAACACGCAGCCACTCTCGGGTTTGAATGGGTTTCTGGAAAGCTTTCAGTGCACTCTTTGACAACCAGTCATCACAGGTGCCCCTTGCACTCCTGGAGGCTTCCTTGTCCTCGTCTTTCTATTCTTCTTTTTCTCCTTTCTCTCTTTCTCACCGCTGTTGTTTAGAAAGGATGCCGCTCGTTAACTTCTTTTTTCGTGCACACGTGCAACAAACACACAAAGACAAGGGTGCGAGTAAACACTCCCAAACTCATAGGGCAACCATTCTACGGTCGCTTACTGGTCATGAGGTCACCCAGTCGTCACAGGGACAGAAGAGGAGATGGATGGGTGAGAAGGAGTGTCATCGCGGGCAAGAGTAGCAATGCTGGGTCTCGATGAGACTGTTGGCTAAACGTTTAGACGTGCCAAAAAGTATTAAAGTTGTGATGTCAATGGGATCTTCCCAGTATCAATGTTGTGTATTTGATGAGAATGAGGGCAAACATGATGAACTAATTCTACATTCGGTGAAAATATTCTTATTATGTGGTTAAGGATAGCCAGGTGATAGGATGCGTAAAAACATGAACATTTAATCTCGATATTAATTACCATTTTCGTGTGTTTACACTGTCCAGTATTGACCTGATCCCAGTAGATAATCCTCTGCTGAATAGGAGTCAAAAAAAGGTTAAAGACATGCAGAGGACACGTGGGCGGGGAAGTTGTAGACCTCATTCCTTAACTGTCAGAGAAAATGCATGAATTAGTATCGGACTTCAAGAATCTTTTAAAAGTGCGTTTCTCGTTTTTAACACACACACACCCTCGATCCTCTCTCTCTCTCTCTCTCTCTCTCTCTCTCTCTCTCTCTCTCTCTCTCTCTCTCTCTCTCTCTCTTTCTCGCACACACACACACACACACACACACACACACACACACACACGCACACACATACACGTACACACATACACGTACACACACGTACACACAATCACGTACACACACGCACACACACATGTACACACATACGCACGCATGCATACGTACACACTCACACACACACGCACGCAACTACACGCATACACGCGCGCATGAACACACACACATACACACACATACGCACACAGACAAAGACACAGACATATCAACACAGATAGGCCTACTAATGCACCTTCTCCACAGCACAAAATCTTGTCAGTATATTATTTGCCATAAAAAGTGCTGCTGGTAAATGATACGGTTAATTTTGTGCGTATTACGCTCAGCGAACAAATCAAGAGTGTTAATAACGCAGGCACGAAAAAAGAATGACATCATCAAACCCCAAAGATCGAAGAACCCACCCGCTTCCAAAACGAACATTCCGCAAATAGTTCAATCCTGTCTTAATCCACGTCATTTCCTTATTCCTCTCTTGAGCACCGAGTTGCCTATATTTAGAAGTAGCGGGGATTTCCAACAATCACGACAGGGCAGGGATTCTGAGGAGGGAGAGTGGAAGGCATTGTCTTTGTAACTCCTCTCGATCAAGCTGGGATTGACTCTCACGCTTGGCGACGCTGCAGAGCGCTGCCAATGACAGCGAGAAATCCTGTTGGCGGACGATGTGAATCGGGAACCAAGTCTCCTCTGAATCCCCCGTTTTTCCTCGTCTCGGCAACCCGCATGCTTCCTGTCACCTGCAGTTTGGGGCCGGAGGCAGTCGGCCGTGACCAGAACAAGGGCTAAGCTTACGCGAGGCGGAACGGAGCAGAGAGAACCGCCTCGTTCATCAGAGTGCTTTAATCCTGGAGTCAGATGTGGGATAGGTGAACACCGCTCCCTTCCTAGAGAGCAGCAAGGCTCCCCAGACAAAGCTTGCATGGAAGGCCCGCATGACTGGAGAGGAAAAGGCACAGAGGAGAGGATAGAGGTGGGAGGAAATGTTCGGAGTGAGAAGATGGGGAAAAATGCGGACTGGAGACAGCGATGGAAACGGAAGAGATATCAGAAACGCAAGCAGAGTGTGGACGTCGATTGAGAAACCAAGAGCCGTAAAAGTTGAAGAAGAAAGCAGTAGTTCAAATGTGAGTGAGTGGGGTGGGGTGGTCTATGCAAGAGCTTATTTAATATCGCCAAAGTTGGTTTTATCTCAGCAAAGTTTTTTATGCTGTTGTAACGTCAACGCGTGATGAATTGAGAGCTCTAGGGCAGCTCGTCTAATTGCAAGAGGCGGATGGGAATCCTCTTTTACGACATGCAAACCAACAAGAAGAGGAGGAACAGTACAGAATGTCTGCCTCTTTATTTCTGTACTTAATTCTACTACATTCTTTCAAAATTAAAAAACATTCGTCAATGTTGCATCTTCAGGCCATATTTTGCTGCCGCTAGGATTTTTTCCCTGTTCGTCCTACTTTCTCCCCTTCCCCTGAATGCACCTATTTCTTTCTCCACACTTATGTGGATACACGTTTTTGTCGTCACAACGGAATAGCTTATTGATACATTTCATCCGGCACGTTATAGACAATTCTATTGTAATTCACTCATGCAATTTCGGACTCCCCTCTCTCTATGCAGCTGTTATTATCAACTTAACAGTTGATGTGGAATCAAAGTAATGTCATTTCATCGAAATACGTTCCACTGTATTAGACACACAACCGAGAGGGAAATTCTAATGCAACAAGCTTGGGAAAATACGTGTCGGATTCCAGTGAATGACCCAGCTTTCTTCAGATCAACAACCCCCTCAGTCTTTGCTGAGCTGAAGTTGGAATAAAATGCAGATATATCTTATTTAGGAATAATTTGGACACAATATATTGTCAGCACATTAGAATTAGTAATCCTCTTATCAAATACATGAATCAGGAGTTAATATAACTTAATATGCTTGATTTGAAAACGTACTTCAGAGACTTTAAAAATCAATGTGTGCCTCAAGAACAACAAACCCCCTTTGTCTATGTCTAGGTGATTTAGAAATGAGTTATGACTCGTAGGTCTATCGTCACTGTACACTAATTTGGAAACTACATTTTTACACCATACAGTAATCAGTAACGGAGTTCTATTTGCGACGCTTCATTCGTTGCAAGATATAAGGTAATACACCCCTTAAGTTTCTTGCAGACGTCAACTAAGTAAATGTATGCCCACAGATCGACAATCCTCTCTATTCTACTCCCAAATTAGAATCAAGTAGAGGGTTCCGTCCTCTCTTCGCCTTCGCCATTCCAGACCTCTTTACCTGAACAGTTATCGACAATGGAATGATCAATTCATTAGCAGTCGGCAAGACAGGAGATGGATGGCACCGACTCTCCTTGGGGAGTGGAAGACGATGAAAGCGGGAGGCAGGCGATGAAACTGACGGCGATGACAGCAGAGACTTGATGAAAGAATGGGTAGGATGCGTTCGATGGCAGGACCCGCGCTTCTCACGTGGGGGGCGACATGGTGGGAGGGGGGGGGGGGACATAAAGTCCAGGGCTTTGTGCTGGAGGCAGATCAGTCACGGAAGACAGGCTTTATGGCCAATAGCGTGCGTGGGTCCAGCAGGGTAGGGCCAGGTTACCCAGCCATTCATTGGTTTCATGTGGGTCTCAGTTGAAGTCAGAGGATGGTGTGTGTGTGTGTGTGTGTGTGTGTGTGTGTGTGTGTGTGGGCGCGCGTATAAAAGTGCGTGCGCGCGCGTATGTGCATGGAAGTGCATGTGGGTATGTGTGAACGTGAACATATGTGTGTGTGTTTTTTTGATTGATTGATTGATTTATATAGATTGATTGATTGTTTGATATATAGGTATTCATCCAATAGGAAAAACAGTCGATACATGTCACAGCAACCAAAAACATTTTTAATGTACAAAGTAGAAACCACGATACATCATTTATTATATGAGGGAAAGAAATATTGCCCGAGTAAGTAATAAACAAAGAAAATTGTAAAAACATTATCGCTTGCGCTCTCACGCATGTCGTGTATCCGCCTTCCGGACCCCATCCCTACAACAGCTGACCATCCACGAAAGGTACAAATCTCTCTGTCTTTCTGTCTCTCTCTGTCTTTCTCTGTCTCTGTCTGTCTGTCTGTCTGTCTGTCTGTCTGTCTGTCTGTCTGTCTGTCTGTCTGTCTGTCTGTCTGTCTGTCTGTCTGTCTGTCTGTCTGTCTGTCTGTCTGTCTGTCTGTCTGTCTGTCTGTCTGTCAGTCTGTCTGTCTGTCTGTCTGTCTGTCTGTCTGTCTGTCTGTCTGTCTGTCTGTCTGTCTGTCAGTCAGTCTGTTTGTCTGTCTGTCTGTCTCTCCCCCCCCCCTCCCCCTTTCTCTCTTTCCTCCCTCTCCCCTCGCCCCCATCTCATTTCCTCCTCCCCACCATAAACGATGGTTTCATTGTACAAAACAGAAACAGGTGGTTCAGTCATAGAGCTGTGCTCCGACTAGCATTCCAAAACTTCGCAGCCAATGGCACAAGTGAGGTTTTGAGTCTATTTGTCTTTGCTTTGATGGAAATGAAGCGTTTGCCCGATCTCAATAGTTTGAAATATGGAGACAACGGATGAGAAGAGTCTTGCAGTATATCTTCTGCGCGAGTGTGTGTGTGTGTGTGTGTGTGTGTGTGTGTGTGTGTGTGTGTGTGTGTGTGTGTGTGTGTGTGTGTGTGTGTGTGTGTGTGTGTGAGTGTGTGTGTGTGTGTGTGTGTGTGTGTGTGTGTGTGTGTGTGTGTGTGTGTGCTGGAGATAGAAATTAAAGTGTGGAATGGGTATGAAAAGAAGAGAAAATGGAATTAATGAACGACAAATAGAAGGACAAGAATGTGAGCAAAAGAATATGGAAGCAGACCCCTGAAGAGCTGGGAAGTAAGGTTCTCTAACAGTAACAGTGAAAACATCAGACATTCATTAGAGTATTTGAGATTAGTATAAAAGGAAAAGACAGCGTACGGATGAGTTTGTTATGCAGAAAACCTGAGGACTTTGATTAAATATGGGAATATGGAGACTGGTTGGCATGTGCGGGGTGGGGACAGGTGGGGGCGGGGTGGGGACAAGTGGGGTGGGGACAGGTGGAGTGGGATGGGGACAAGGGAGGGGGGGATCGAAAGCCCCGGGGATTGGCACTTATGCAGGAAGTGACGTATTAGAGTGAGGAGCAAGGACAGGGAGGGTGAGAGAGAGGGGTTATGTTGGGGGTTGGGGATGCAGCCTGAGGGTGCGAGATGAAAGCGTTCAGGTAGAGAACAAAGCCAACATCTCGTCAATTAAGGAGCCATGGAGATTAATTGCACTGGGTGGCTGCAGAACATTAATTTCGTTTATGATTCGGTGTGTTGGATTTCGTAATCGCTGCATCGATTGTCTCGAAATTAACATCAATGCGGAGTTTTGCTTTACTATCTCTAGTGCTTGCTTTATATTCCAGCTGCACCTTATGAAACGAGTTCTTTGTTTGCAATAATATAGGCTGTGTCAGTGCCGTCCCTGCCTTTAGTCACTTTAATGCGTCCAGCATTGTTGCTTCTACAAGTTGCAGGTCTATCGTAACGTACAGTA